>PVJC01002777.1:7931-76141 GCA_004026665.1 Murina feae | reverse complement strand
GGGGGGGGGGGAACCCAGGCCTGCAGAGGAAAGCAGTTGTGAGGGACCCAGGACTGCAGGGGAGGGCAGTTGGGGGAACCAGACTGGCAGAGGAGGGCTGTTGGTGGGGATCCAGGCCTGCAGGGGAGGACAGTTGGGGGGTACCCAGGCCTGTAGGTGAGGGCAGTTGGGATGGACCCAGGCCTACTGGGGAGGGCAGTTGGGGGGGACTCAGGCCTGCAGGGGAGAACAGTTGGGGGTGCCATCCTGGTATGGGGAAGGCAGTTAGGGTCAATCAGGCCAGCACAAGACCAGTTTGGCGTTTATCAAGCTGCCAGGGGAGTGGTTAGGGGCAATCGGCATTTGAGAGGTCAGGAGCCAGCAGTCCTGGATTATGAAAGGGACATCGACTGCCCGTTTAGGCCTGATCCCAACAGTGGGATTGGGCCTAAACGGGCAGTCGGACATCCCTCAAAGGGTCCCTCATTGGAAAGGGTGCAGGTTGGTCTATGGGACACCACCACCACCCACCACCCCCACTCCATGCACAAATTTCGTGCACCGGGCCTCTAGTATCTAATAATAAAATAGAACAATTGCCCCCTAACCGGTGTGGCTCAGTGGATAGAGCGTCGGTCTGTGAACTCAAGGGTCCCAGGTTCAATTCTGGTCATGGGCATGTGCCTTGGTTGAAGGCACCTCCCCAGTAGCAGGTTTGCAGGAGGCAGCTGATCCATGTTTCTCTCTCATCGTTGTTTCTAACTCTCTATCTCTCTCCCTTGCTGTCTGTAAGAAATCAATAAAATGTATTTAAAAAAAAAACAAACAATTGCAACAATATACTGTAATAAATGTGAATGTGGTCCTTTTCTCCCTCAAGATATGATAGTCGATCTGATCGCTGACCGAGATGGCTGCTTTGACTAACAGGTGTGCAGCCTATACAGTGAGGATACACTGGACAAAGAGATGGCTCATGCTGGGGTAGGACAGCATGACACAGCACGAGATTTCTTCACACTACTCATAATAGCGTCCAATGTAAAATGTATGAATTCTGTATTTCTGGAATTTTTCTTTTAAAATGTTTTTCCAGCCTGGCCAGCGTGGCTCAGTGATTGAGCATTGACCTATGAGCCAGGAGGTCACAGTTTGATTCCCAGTCAGGGCACATGCTTGGGTTGCAGGCTCGATCCCCAGTGTGCGGTGGGCCGGAGGCAGCTGATCATTGATTCTCTCTCATTATTGATGTTTCTATCTCTCTCTCCCTCTCCTTTCCTCTCTGAAATCAATTTAAAAATTTTTTTTAATTGTTTCTATACCATGGTTGACTGTAGGGAGCTAAAAACTTAGAAAGCAAAACAGTGGATAGCTGGGGAAAGGGTGGAACTGTATCTTCCAAATTAGTTTATAAATTCAGTTTAATTCCTATAAAATTGCAATTATTCAAATCGTTGCAACTTGCCAAAGGCCTTGAATCATTTGAAAAAGAAAATATACAAGACGATTCTTAAGGAAAAAAAAACAATAAAGAAGGGAAAATTAGCATACTAGATATGAAAACATGCTACAGTGTTATAGTAACTAGCCCAGTGGGGTACTGACCATGGAAGAAGCTAGTAGATTAGTAACATCAAACTGAAAATCTGGAACCAAATAAAATACATTTAAGATACAATGAGCATTTAAGATACAATGACATTTCAACATAATGGAGAAAGGATAATCTATTCAATAGAAATAATTGAGAGACTGGAAAATCTATCCACTAGGGGAAAAAAATAAAATTAGATAAAATTAGGTATCATTTCAGATCAAGGAAATAAGATTTCGGCTGGACTAATGCATGTAATAACCCAATCGACAAAAACGTGACAAAACAATTAAGAAGCATATCTTTCTGTCACAGGTCAGGAAAGTTCTCCTTAAGCAAGAAACAGGGCTCGGAATGTGGAAAGAGGAAGCCTGAGGGTTTGACTGCATAAAAGTTATGTCGTCTTGGAAACACACTTACAATACGTGTACCGAATGCAGTGTTACTATCCTTCAAACAATGAGACAGACAACAACGGGGCTAGAAAAATAAGCATGAAAAAATAAATAAAAAGGTAATAACCAGAATAAAAACAAATTGTCAACAAATACCTGGGGAAATGCCCTGAGGTACGAGCAACATGGAAAAATGCATATTAAAACATCAGGCAACCATTACCACCCCCCACCCCCGACCCCAAAAGACTGTCCACAATTATGCACAGAACGCTCTTTTGCGATGAGGAAAAATGGGAGCATATAAATGGCCATGCTCTCAGGATAGCTAGAGCACATGTACATCCACGCTGCAGAACACAATGCAGCCATGAGAAGGGAGGAGGCTGGTTTAGGTTTCCTCTCCTCTCGTGCCTTTATGCCCAAGCTGCCTCCACCTCTTCCCCGGCCCTTGTCCCAAGGCACTCACCATTATGGAACCAACCACAGGGCCTTTGATCACCCACCACAGAGGAGTGCTGTCATTCATATCCCAGCAGCTGAGAGACGGAGAGAGAGAAGCGAGGTTATGCTCAGGGACAGGGCCCCTGCAGGACCATATCTCTGGTCCTGGCTGGTGCTTCCCCTGCAGTTCCCTGAGGAGGAGCAGCTGGAAGGAGAGGTCTCAGGTGCCATGGGCCTCCCCTCAGCAGGGAATGCAGCCCAAGAGTCAGGATCACCACAGGCTTCCTGGGCAAAGGCCACCTTCCTCCCGCTTCATGCCTAGGACTCTTGGAGGCGAGTTTCCCCTGCACTCATCCTCCCATCCCTGAAAGGAAACAGGAGCAGAGCAGGGCTCTGTGCTGTGCTCCTTCCCACTGCCTTCTGGCTGTGGTGTGGCTGGGTGGACCCACCTGTGGGTGGCTCAGGGCGCAGTGGGTGCCCAGCCTGGCATCGTTGGTCTGGGGCCGGTAAAATGGGGTCAGGGCCTCCATGGAGAAACCACACAGAAAACCAGCCCGGCGCGCGGGCACCCACTCACCCTGTGTTGTCAAAGTAGAGCCTCAGCGCAGCCCACACCGACACACAGATGGTTGGGGATCCTGCAAGAGCGAAAGGGGGAGCCCCGTGGTAACAGGAACGCCAACAGGCTGTGTTCCCCTCAGACTGGGGGCTCCCTGTGGCTTTCATCTCCACGCAGACATGGGGTTCTGACCCACAGGAACAGCTCCCTCTCAGACCTGGAGTTCGGGGTCCCTAACTGTCCCTCATACCCAGAGGTCCATGTCTCCCCCAGACCATGGGCTAGCTCGCCTTACAGAGTATGTCCTCTCAAAGGTGGGCTTTCTGGGGGCAGGAAGAGCAGGAAAGAGTGCCAGCAGCAGGTGTGTGGTATTGGGGCAAGGAGGGAGGGGACAGGGAAGTTCCTCCTCTGGTCTGACACTCCCCAGCGGGGCCCCGAGGACATGCCTGGCTCCGAGGCCACAGCAGACCTACCCCAGCCAACCATGGTGTACCAGTAGAAGTATCTCCTCTCAGGGAAGAAGGTCTCCACCAGCAGGGTGAAGAGGTACAGGCCCTCGATGAACAGCCAGAAGTAGTTGGACACGACACAGTAGTGAAAGAAAACCATGATGGCCTTGCACTCCACCTGCCGAGGGGGCCGAAGAGGGAGGGCGATGTGAGCCCCCATCCCCTGCCCCGAGGAGCCCTGAGAACCAGCCCGGGAGCAGGGAGAATCCCAAGGGCCCCTCAGCTCTGTTCCTGCTCAGGCTTTGAAGAGTTTAAAGTTGCAGCAGCCCATGATTCGGAGTTGAAGCTACCCATGGAGACAACACTGCCCATGTCAATAAAGGATGGGGTGGGGGAGAGCACTGAATCCCCTCCTCAGGCTCAGTCTCCCACCTTCCTGCCCTTTCCCAGGCCCCACGGGCTAGGTGACTAGGCAGGTCCCTTTGGGAGGCAAATGAGGGCTGTAGACATCACAGGGGTAGAGAAGGTACCCCTGGCCCCCCAGAAATCTCAGAGGCCTGCTTTATGTGCTCTAGGCAGATTTTGCCCTCCTATCCCATCCAAACCCATCTTCTCTGCTGACCTGAGGTCTGAGGTCTGGGGAGGTGGTCTAGGAAGATGCCAGCCCACAGCACTTGGGGTCTATCATGGGTGGTCGGTAACCAGCCCAGGCCAGCCCTCGGTGAGCCTGAATTCAACCTAGCCAAGAGGGACTCGGCCTTTCCAACTGATCTCCTACTGCTCTGCCAAGTGCACGCAGGTGCCGAGGGCCAGGCCATGGCCTCAGGCAGGCGAGTCCCTGGCTACCAGTGGCCTGGCAATCTCTCCTGGATGTCTCTGTTCGCTGCGACTGGGTGTTAATTGCGGGAAAGCCCCAGACCTCGGAGGTCCGGATGTCCCTGGCCGGGCACTCACGGTGGAGATGAAGCAGTGGTTGTTGTCCTGCTCCTCATACAGGATCCAGTCCTTGATGAAGACAGAGATGGCCCTCAGCATGAAGGACGCGAACAGGTTCATGTGGATAAAGTTGCGGGTGCAATGCAGCTTCCTGCCCAGCGAGGGAGAGGCCTTGAGGCAGGTAACCCTTAGCCTGGCAGCACACTCAGGGCCACTATGGGCCCCCATCCTGACCACCCCCTCTCCCCTGCTCTCTAAGTTGCAGGTCCCCATCACCCAGCCCATGACCCCTCTATGTAGACCAGGAAGGCACAAGCGAGGCAAGTAGGTCTCCTCCCTGGACAGGCCAGTTGCCCTCTCTGGGGTCAGGTTTCCCATCCCTTATCCTGGGAGTGGGGGAAACTCCAGGGCTGACGTCCAGGGGGCGTGGTGAGGGCTCTGAGCTGGAGTGGGCACGCTCACTGGATTACTGCTGGAGATCTTACCGGAAGCGACACAAGATGACCATGGCAGTGGTGAGGGAGACGAGGGATGTGCTGTAGCCAACTGTGTACAGGGCCTTCACCGACATGTAGTAGTAATTCTGGGGCAGGGTACAGGATGGGTGGGGCTCCATGTGGAGTCTGCCCAGCCCCCAACCCAGTCTCCCACCTCTGGACCCACCGCCCAGCCCCTCCTTCCACCTTCCTCTTGCTGATCTCACCTCCTCCCCGCTCAGTGCCTCTACCTCTGAGACCTCCCCAAGCCCCCATCCCCCACTGAGTGGCTTCTTCCCCTCTGTAGTGTGTCTGCTCTCATCAGATGCTCCATAAATGCTTGTTGAGCGCAGGAGTTCTGAGCAATCCAGTCACCCCTTAGCGTGGACAAGAGTCCAGGAGGCCCCCTACCCTCCTGCTGCTGGGCCCCAGGAAGGCTGGGTATCCCAGAGGAATAGCTGGGGAGGTGGGGGCACGTGGTGAGCATTGCAGGAGCTCAGGCAGCAAGTGGGCTGCTTCTCGGTCCAGAGTGAATGAATGAACATCCTACCCACTGAGCATCCGGACATGCTGCCTGGGGACCTGAAATGCCTGTCGTCCCACCAGGAGTCACAGCCTCTCCTGGGAACACCCTTCCACCCACCTCCTCAACCCCACCCCCTCTGGGCGGGGGGCACACACTCACCTGGTCCCCAGACTCAGATTCATTATATTCATCAAACCCACAAGCATCGAAATAGTGAGGGAAGGGCTCCGACCAGCCGTCCTTCGTGCAGTTCCGGCTCACCACCCTCAGGCCTGCAGTGGAAGGAGAGCACAGACACGGAGATGATCTAAGAGGCCCTGAAATTCTTATTCGAAAGTTCACGCTTGGGGGTTCCTGGGAAGCATGGCCACTCAGGTTCCTGAAATCCTCCACCATCTGTGGGGGAAACAGTGACTGTTGATGACCGCAGGCTGGGCCTTTACCAAGGGCATGGGGCCGGGGGAGGGGCAAGCTGCTCTCTTAACAAGGGGAGAGGGGACTGGCCCGAGAGGGAAGACTGGCTTCCATGGTGCCTGGGAGTCTGAGTCTGTGACCCAGGGCAGCAGGGTGTCCGCAGGCCCAGGGAGAGAATCGCTTCCGCTCACAACTCCAAGAAAACTGCGCCTGCTCCAGCAAACCACCACGGCTGCTGCTGGCAAGCTCCTCCCCAGCCCCCATGACCCCCTCTTCGGAGTCAACATGTCCATGGGACCATGGCCTTGGCCACATTCCTCGCCTGCCTGGGCCTCATCGCCTCTCCGCTTTGCCCACATCAGGGTGGTGGAAAGAAGAGAGGAAAGTTGCTTCAAAGACCAATTTTTTTTAAAAGTGTCCTGGAGGAATACCCTCTTTCCTTCCTCTTATTCTCCTTCTTGACGTTTCCTTTTAATAACACAGCATGGGCCCAGGACAGCGTAAGCCTCTCTGTTCCGAACTCTGCCCTGAACTGGCCCTCCACACGGTCAGCACCACAGTGACTGCTCCAGTGACTGCCCGGCTCTCTCCCCACAGCGATTCCATGGAGCACAGGACCTCGGGGCCCAGCCTCCCCAAGTGGGCGCCTCCCCTGGACCAGCCTATCAGCATCACCTGGGAGATTGCCTGGATGTGCACCTTCTCAGCCCCACCCCAGGCCCACAGGATGAGTGACTCTGGGTGGGGCCCAGGAATCTGGGTTTTCACAAGCCCACCAGGGGGATCGCAGCCACCGTGAAAGTGTGAGAACCATCATTCTACACAGGGGAGTTCCAATCTGTCAGGGGGCACCTAATCCACGAGGGTTTTATTTGGAGTCCACGATGGGGCTTCGAGACATCTGTGTTCCCCTAACATTACATGCATGGTGTGCTGTCTGGACATTTGAGGACAAATTTCCACGGAGAAGATCCACCACTTATCAGAGAAGGAAAAGGAACCGCCAGAGGCCACACAGCCACAGAGAGGCAGAGCCAGGCCTGCTAGAGGGGTCCGGCTGCTCACACGTCAGCAGATGCCCCACCTCTAGCCAGCAGGTGGTTGACCCCAACGTACCTGAGAGGTCCAAGGTGTTAATGTCTTCAAAACCAAGCTCTCCTGCAAAATACAGACATGGGCATGAATCAGAACACCCAGCCATCAGCTTGCCAGGGCTGCCCACTGCTGGCCCTCCACACAGGAAGGCCAAGCTCCCCTGGTCTGGAGGACGAGGGGTGGGTCTCAGCCAGGAGGCAGCCTAGCACTCCACCCACACCTTCCTGACACACTGCACATCCTATCGGCAATCCCATTTGCTTGGTACTTCTACGATCTAATGATGCCGATGACTCAGTTCTCCTCCTTGGACCACAGGAAGTGGAAATGGGACATTGTCAGGATGGTGGGAGGGCCTCCCCCAGATGGAGAGGAAGGAAAAAGGAGGATCGGGCCTCTTCAAGGACAAGGCAAGGAACAGCCACACGAGTCCTGGGCTCGGTCCCCTTCCTCTTTGGTGCTCACCCCTCCCAACTGCTCTCATCAGAGGGAACCCAAGAACTTCAAAGACTTGATCCTCAGACCTTTTTCTCTTTCTCTCCTCTTTCTTCCCACTTCCACCCATGCTGACGCCCCTACTAGCAATGTGTCTGCATTTCCCCTCTACTTCTCCAAATCCTGTTCCCAAGGTGCAGCTGACATGCCACCTCCTCCAGGAAGCCTCCCTGGACCTTTACATTGCTCTGCCCGCATGCGGCACCCTTCGGTCTCTTTTGTTCTGGAGCTTGCTGTACATTCCAACTCTGCAGCCACTTGGGGATGTCAATATCTGTGTGGGCTCACGCATACAATTCAGGCCTGCACATATGCGTGTGGTGGGCTTGCTCACCCCTCCATGAGAGAGTCTCGTCCTCCCAAACAATCCCATGAGCACCCTGAGGCCAAGGGCTGCATCTTCCATCTTCCTGTGTCCCCCTACCCCACCTCAAGAATGGCCAAGGGAAAAGGAAGGGGGGTGGGGGGAAACCTGGTCCCTGATAAGCCTCTCATTCCACCCCCACCCGTTCCCAGTAGTCAGAGCTGGGCTCCAGCTGGATGGACAGATGGATAGATTATCAAGCTGGGTGGACAGATGGACAGATGAGCAGCAGTCTGTCCTCTCCGGGGTTCCTCTTACCGATGGTTTCTGTCTCCCAGACTGAAACAGAGAAAGGGAGAGAACACAGAGGTGAGCAAGGGCTGAAGGGGGGTCTGCTCTCTCTGGGCCACAATTCCTCCCCCTCCTTCTTCCCCACCTCACCCCCAAACGCTGGAGCGAGGGTCTGCTGGGGCCCAGAGCCATGAAGACTACAGGCTGGAGACATCTACCTCTTTCTCAGGAATAGGACACAGTTAGAGAAAGGAGCAGAGGCTCCTGAGAGCACAGCGCTCTCCTATTGCTCCACAGCATGCAAAGCAGCAACCACCCCCAGGGGCAGCCCTGGGACCAGAGCTAACATGAGAGAAGCCATTCACAACTTTCCAAGTCGTTGACGCAAGTCTCACTAATTCGGCTGTGCGAATGGAGATGCTAAAAGGCCTGCCCTAATGAGTGGGGTGTAAATAACACACTCGTGGTGCAACTGCCAGGGGGAGGACTAGCTTCTGAGGGAAAGTTTATCTCAAGATCTTTTGCTGCTCATTCATTTTGCCTCATTTTTAGTGTTGGAAAGAAGGACTCTTGCCATGGTGCCTGACCCAGAGGAGATGTTCAGTAAACTTTAAGCGGATTAATGGATGACAGGAGTCTGTGAATGGAGGATGGGATTAACCTGGCTTTGATAGGAAGGAATTAGAGATTGGGCTGCATTGCGAGGCTGCTGCATGCCTGACGTCCCAACACTCACACTGCACTTCCCTTCTCTGTCTCCAAAATTCACCTCCTGTCCTGTTCTAGACAGGACATGGTCACACCCAGGCCCTAGGTGTCAGGTTGGAGAGTGTCTGACACCCTCCTTCTGGGCTGGCAGGGGGTCTGGAGGTAGCGGGTGTGGCTAACAGGCCCCAGAAGGGGAAGCGGGGGAAGGGAGAAGCAAGGTAAGGGGCACTGCAGCTACACCCTGCCTTCTCTGGTCTTAGGATGGAACCCTGAGACATAGGCCTGCTCCCTCCAACATGCCACCATGGTCTCCTGCAGGCATCTGCCATCCAGGCAGAGTCAAGCTTGGCAGGATTCCAGGAAAATCAGAATTTGCCTCTATCTCAGGACGGGACGGGCTGGCAGGACTCTAGTGGCCTGGGGTCTGGGAACTCTCTACTTCTAGGACATCAACCAAAGCTCCAGGTGAAGGCGGAAGTGAGGCCCAGGCTGCAAGTAACCTGTGCATGACCACACCTGTGACTCAGACCCTCCTACCCACGAGGCCCCTGCCCAGGGCTCAGCGGTCAGCACTGGGGTGGCACCGTTCTCAGAAAACCACCTGCCTGGAGCCCCGCCCCCAACAGTGCCCTCAGCTCACCCCTGACACCCACAGGGGTGGGTGGAGGGCTAGGGCCCGGTTCTAGGCTCTTCCCTGGGTCACAGTGATCTGTCCAAACACCAACCTTCTTTGGCAGCCCACAAGGCCTCAAGGGAAGGCGGAAACAATCTCACACCCAAAGGAGAGATGCGGTCTCAGACCGCTCCCCACAGAGATGTGGTCACCATGGCCTAGGCCTGCAGATAGTCCACTGCTGCCTTCTCCCCGCTCCGCCTCTCTATATCCTCATCACAAAGCCCATCACTGCCCACACCACGGGGCCCCTGAGTAACTCCAGGGCACTGCAGTAGCCCACACACACACCTCAACAGACACACCCCAGGCTGAGCTCCTTACGACACTGCACCCACCCAGCTCTCCTCACAGGGAGGGAGCCACCAGACACCAGTCACCCAAGCCAGCACCTACAAGTCACACAGCTCCCGTGTGCCCAGTGTCCTCTCCCAGGCATCCCAGGGGCTCCGGGGGGACAGGACCCCAGCTCCTCCTCTCCAGAGCCTGAATCACTGCCCGAGGTCACACACCGCTTAATGCGCACAAGTGCACCTGCCTGACAGTGAGGTCGGCCCTGTGCCTGGATCTAAGTGGTGTGCAAGTGTGGACGTGGGCGAGTGTGGACGTGGGAGAGCGTCCTGTGTCCACTGCCTGAGGGTGTCTCCTGTGTGTCTGTGTGTCTCTCTGGACCCCTCAGGGTCTCCAGATGAGTGGTGATGGCAATAACCTCAGTTAACAATCACCACTGAGTATTAAAACATGCCCAGTCCTGCACTAAGTCACTCCCCCGTGTATCACTCGAGTCCCCAGTGACCCACCACATTCCTATCTGACAGACTTGGGGACAAAGGGGTGAGGGCCTTGCCCAAGGCCTGCAGCAGGGTGAGTGATGGAGGCCGTGTGTCGGAGCCCAGCTGTGTCCCACCCATGATGTCACACCCTCACATGGACTGGGCAGCCACACCTGAGGGAAGCCTGTGTGCCCCTGGGTATAGGTGGCGTGTGGTTCCATCCCCACCATCAGGCTGTAGGGCAGCAGTGTCCTTGGTGCTTGTGCCCCAGTGAGGTCTGGGGCTCCTGTGGGGAGCGGGCGGGGCTGAGTGTGGCCAGAAGAGGCTTGGGGGAGAAACCCACCTTGGTCTGGATCAAAGATTTGGAAGAACTTGGGGCAGCTGACCAGGACTATCTCGCCCACGCGGGCGGGCTTCCAGCACGTGATGTTGTCCCACATCCCAGGGCAGCCTGCGGGGAAGAGAGCATGTGAGCCAGGCCCTGGCAACGGGCACCTTGGCGGGCTGGTCCCCTCAGCCCCTGGGCCCAGCATCATGGGTGTGGGGGAGGCGATGGGATAGGAGCCCACCAGGAAAGGACAGGAGGAAGGTGCCCTGTGAACTTTGTTTACTGGGGGGTGGGGGGGGGGGCAGAGGAAGTGCCCATAATGACCATGACCAATCAGGACAGAGAGATAGAGGAGGAGGAGGGGGGAAGTGACAGCAGAGCATGGAGTATTGGGAGAGGGTCTGCTTGCTGCAGAGGGGTCTCTACACATGGGTGAAGAGAGGGCCACTCAGCCAGGTAAAGTACAACCAGTGGAACTGACCTCCCACCCCCCCCCACCACCTCTCACCTCCACCCCCCCAACCCCCCACCCCTGGGGCTGCTGGGAGGAGTAATGAGTTCACACAGTAGAGCTCCCAGCAGTGCGCCAAGCTCACTTCTCGCACGCCCCCTACTGTTATCATCAATAACTTCATGTCAATTAGGTGTCCCTGGGAATCATTCTCTGGAGAGAGGCCTGCAAGGGGAGAAAGCCAGCGGAGGGACGCCAACAGGACACAGAGGAAGCCTGGGCAGAGAGAAGCCTGGGCAGGCCTCACGAGCTCTGTTGGGTGCTATGTGGACACGACGTGGTCCGTCTCTCAGAATTGAGACCTGGCTATCTTGGAATCCATCCCCCATCACAGTAACCTACAGCATCCTGCTCCTGATGGATGCTATCACACCATCGAAAGCTCAGAGGGCCCTGGCTGGTGTGGCTCCGCTGGTTGGGCATTGTCTCAGGCACCAGAGGGTTGCCAGTTTGATCCCCAGTCAGGGCATATGCCTGGGTTGCAGGCTCAATCCCTGGTAGGGAACATGCAGGAGGCAGCTGACCGATGTTTCACTCTCACATGATGTTTCTCTCTCTCTCTCCCTCTCCCTTTCTCTCTCTCTCTCAAATCAATAAAAGCATATTTTTTAAAAAAGAAAAGAAGAAAGAAAGAAAGAAAGAAAGAAAGAAAGAAAGAAAGAAAGAAAGAAAGAAAGGTCTGAGGACCACAAACCAAGATGGCAAGGTCACTGGGGGCCACGTGCGAGGAATCGGGCCCCAGGTCTCACAGGAGCAGTTCCCACCGGCCACCCCAGCAGGGCTCCAGCCCCACACGCCTGGTGTGACATCCGGTACCTGGAAGGGGACCCAGCAGCTCAGCGTGGGCTGCAGGGCCCCTGCCGACCGGGAACAGTCACGGAGTGTGGTCACGTCCAGTCCCATGTCCCAGGCGCCCCATCGACAGATGCTCCCTTATTGTAGAACAGGGAGCCCTGGCACAGCCAGCTGCCACTGCCAGCTGATGCTCCTGAGGCCCCGGGGCACTTCAGATGGAGGTGAGCAGTCACAAGGATGGCGGGGCGGCGAGGGGCGCAGGGCTCGGGTGAGGATGGCGCAAGAAAGAAGGGGCTCACAGGGTGGGGGTCCCAGGCCTGGAGGCAGGGCAGGCGACTCATTCTCTTAGCTATTTTCTGAGCTCCCCTCATGTGCCAGGGCCCATGTGCCAGGATTACAGAGGTGGAGAAAACATTTGGGAAGTTTGCATTTGAGGCCGAGAGTGGGAAAGGGCAGGGTGTCCCTCAGCTCTGCATGTCAGCCACGAGACTGGAGTTTTGTCTACTGCAGCCCAGGTCTCACTACACAACTCTGGTAAGTCTCTACTCCTCCACCCTGACTCAGTTTCCCTGTGTACACACTCAGCGCTGGGTGTCTCTGAGGGTACTCCCAACTCTCAGCAACTAGAGCTCCAATCAGGAACAGAGATTTCACTCGAGATCTGCCAATGCCCAGAAGCTGGGGCTCCTCCCTGGCCCCACTGCCAGGACAGGTGTCTCCCAGGGTACATTTGCCAAGATTTGCAACAGGCAGTGAGATGAAGGAGTGCAAAGGGGAAGTTGGAAATGGAGGAAGGACAGGGGGTGGTCAGCACAGGGATGCTATGTGGGGCCATGGACCTGGCTGATGTCTCATGAGAAGGCATAGATTTGAGAAGAAGAGGAGAGAAGAGGGGTCCCTGCAGACCCCACTCCTCTCCCATGCTGGGCGCCTGTTTAGTCTCACAGCAGCTGAGAGGTGAAGGCATGCCAACAGCAAAATAGCAGCTGGCAGAGAAGACTGAGGAGGGGAGGCCAGAGGCAGGAGGAAACCAGGAGAGGTTAGTGACAGCAGCCAGGACCACGTGCTTCCAGGTGGCGAAGGTCCAGTGCATCAGCCACTGCTGAGCGGCTGAGAACGTTCCCTCCTCTCCTCGCCCCAGCAGAGCAGGTCGTGGCAGGGGTATCAGAACTGCTCTGAGCCCTGCAGGACTCTCAACGGGGACACCCCGCCTCCCTATTCCTCTCCCGCTCCAGCCCAACTCTGCACTGTCTGCCTGTGCCCTCCTGGCTCTGCCTCCCCCCCCCCCCCCCCCCCCGCCCGCAAGCCTCTATGGAACTTGGTCAGAGGAATTCAGATGGGAAGTGGAGGGGGGATGCCTGCGTGGTGGGAGATGCCCCATCTCCAGGGCTGCTCCCACTAAGTCACCCACACAAAGCAGCGAGGAGAGGCAGCGCCTCGTGACAACAGCAGGAGGGAAGACCACTCGGGCAGGCTGAACAGAGAGGACGCGGGAGCCATTAGCCTCAATTGGTACAGAACGAGGCGCTCATCTCGGGTTGTCATAGCGACGATTCTGTCCAGTGCCAGAGTGTGTTCAAAGCCGCGTGAGCAGAGGCACCGCAGGGACTCTGACAAGGCACAACCATCCCTTTGAGCAGCCACCGAGGATGCACGCGTATACCAGCCTCCATTTCAGCATACAGTTCGAGGGTAAAGCATGATTTCCATTCCCTGAAAGTTCTCCTTCCCCTCGAGCTCAGCGGCTCTCTAAGTGTGGACCCCAGACCAGGAACTCCACTGGGAACTCGCCAGAAATGCAGATGCCCAGGCCTCACCAGACCCAATCAGTCAGAAACTCTGGGGCTAGGCCTAGTGTCTGTGTTTTAACAAGTGTTCCAGAAGATTCTGACGCAGGATCAAGTCAGATTTGGGGAGCGAGGGGTCCCCGCAGACCCCACTCCTCCCCACGCTGGGTGCCTATTTAGTCTCACAGCAGCTGGGAGGTGCAGGCAAGAAGCTGATTCTGCTCGCAGGATGGGAGCCTGGGCCCAGCCCTGCAGTAGTCCCCTCCTCCAGGCCTCTCTTCTGGTGGGGGCGGAGGGAGGGGGGAGTGGCTGGGCCAGGCACTGTGCACCCTGGACTGGCCTCAGAGGCCGGGTCAGAAGACCAATGAGCAGGCTTTCATCCACTGTACAAGTCTCCTTCCCTGCCCCTGCCAGGGCTGCTGCAGGCATCCCTCTTCCATCTCCTCCAGAGTCTGGGGACCCCCGAGGACCACACCTGATTGGCCCTGCTTAAATGCAGGCCAGGCCTCCAGGCTGAGGGAAGCCTGCAACCCTGCAAAGGGGAGGTTCTGGCCGGACTCACACGGGACAGCCAGGCTTCCTGGGCAGAGCAGAGAGCAAACCGGCCACCCAGAAGGCAGGGCCTGTGACCTACGTGGGTCTGGAACCCTCAGGAGTGGAAGAATCAGGTTCCCACGCCCAGGGGCCCTTTTTCCTTCCCTCAGGCACAGGGCACTGCAGCACAAAGGGCACCCCTGGCTGGGGCCGCAGACCTGGGGCCTGCCCCTGAGCTGGCGCGGCCCTCAGTGTAACTTGGCCAGGGACTGCCACCTCTGGCCTCTGAGTGTCACGTGACAGAGCTGGACTCCGTGTTGTCTTGAGTCCCACTTAGCATTGAGAGGTTTGGAATGAGGGACAAACCCACTAAACACAACCCTTCGATAACGGCCCCAATAAACATCTTGAGGACATGCCAAGGCTGGTGCAGAGGGAAGCGCGGGGCAGAGGGCTTGCTCTCGCTCTCCGCCACCTTGCCGTTGTAGCCTCCTCCTTCACCTGCCTGCTCGGCTCCCAGGCCTCCCCCAGGGTGACCCTGTCCCTCAGCTTCCCTCCGGGTGTCCTCATCTGAGACAGGGGTAATAGCACAGCCTGTCCTCCAGGTTGCTGCAGTGGTAGAAAAAGCACTAGTACAGGGCCTGGCACATGGAAAACCTATGTAAGTATTGGCTGTGGATATGGCTCGTCCCACCTGCTCTTTTAATAGGGGAGCTTCTGAGGCACAGAGCAGGAAAGAGCCACCCCCACCCCCACCCCCACTCCCCGCTTCTTGCTGCTGTGGTGCCTCCAGCGAGGGCATTCTCCCCACTCACCCGCCCTCAGCTCTCACCTGCCGCCAGGGGCCTACTGGTCCCTAGGGCCTAACTCAGGGGTTCTCAGACTAGCTTCTCGCCAGCATCACCTTAAAGTCACGGTGGCTGTGAGGGACCGCGGTTCTGGTTTGGACTGTAGCGTGAGCACATTCTTCTAAAAGCTCCTGGTGATTGTGATGTGCAGCGAGGTTTGAGAACCACGGACCTACTATAAATACCATCTTGCCCGTGAACGCTCCCAGAATTCCTCTCTTCCTCTCCTGAGCACACCTGGGGTGCAGCCTTTCCCCAGCACTGGCCTGTCCCCTCCTGGGAGGTTGTCCATCCTCACCTCTGTCTCACGCTCATGTCGCCCCTGTGCTCCTCCAGCTGGAGCTCCACAAACATCTGCGTAATAGCCCCGCCTCCCACCTCTACCCTTCCCTCCTGGGTGCTTCTTACACCCCACCCTACAGGCCCCTGACTCTTGTGAGGCAGGGGCAGCGGCCCTGGGCTAGGCGGCAGGACACCTGGGCTCCAGGTCCACCTCATGGCCCCATTTCCCATCCCCTAGACCAGAGCCTTGGGCCAGATACTAGTTTGGTCTCCTGCAACTGGGCACCTGTTTGGGGCCCCTGCCTCAGTTTCCCTGGCTGGTGAGGCCTAGAGTCCACTTCCAGCCATAGTTAGGGCTGAGCCAGAGCTCGGCAAGTCCAGCATGGCTGGAGCAGCTCTATTAGCAGTTAATGTTCACTGTCTGGCCGGGGAGCTTGGCCTGGAGGGACCGTTACACATAACTGGGCTGCAGATTAATCGAGTATTTAAACAGATGGTGCTCAGAAGAGCTCCCTATAAACAGGGAGGATCCGGAGGGAGAGGTGGATCCTTCTGGTCTGGGCAGAGAGCCCCACCCTCCAGCGATGGAGGTGTAAGTGAGGCTGGCCAGGCCTCCAGGAAGCCCCCACCCCCAAGTCCCTGGCTTCCCAACAGACTCTCTCCCTGGTCGCTGGGGGTCAGGAAGTCTGGGGTGCCCTTTCCCTGTGGGCCTCAGCATCCTCTCTGCACAGTGAGGGAGTTAGGAGGAGGGGGCCACACAGGACCCCTAGTTCGCAGCCAGGGCCACGCCACTGCCTGGAACATTTGGAAATGCCACGAGGCATTCGGGGCTGTCACTGGGATCAGGGGAGCCACAGCCTCTGATGGGGAAACTATAGCTGCTAACTGTCCTCCAGTGTGTGGTACCTCCCGCAAAGGAGGCCGCACCCCGCCCCAGGCTGAGAGCAGCCCCCGGAGAAGTCCTGCCCAGACAGGCCGAGGCGGGTTCCCACTGCTGCCTTGTCTCTGGCTTCTGGTGGAGTGAGCCGAGGAAGTGGGAAGGGCTCCACGTCTCCTGCTTTGGGTTGCCCACCGGCTCTCCAGCTCCCCTGTGACACCAGCTCTCCTGTGTCCCCGCTGCTGCCAGGCCCAGCTCTAGCCCAGCCCCCTGGGATCTAAGGTAGCCACACCCAGCCACTCAGAACAGCCCTCCCACAGGGAGGCATTCAGGGCAGGCTGTCCTCCACGAGGACATCAGGAGCACATCTAGGACTCCACCGCCGCACGGGGCTCTCTGAAGGACCCCGGGACCCGGCCCCTCCACCTCTCTTCCCAAGGTGGCCGCAGGCTGGGGCACCCGTTTCAATGGCTATGGATGTGCTGGGACACCATGTCCTCCCCGCCAGCCTACTCACCATGGGAGGAGGCGTTCAAGCCCATCAGCTTGTTGGCCTTCCGGATCTTCTCCAGGCACAGGGCCTGCTCCTGCTTGAACATGCAGTCGGAGTGCATGGCGGCCGTCTGCAGGGAACAGGAGGGACGGCAGGAGGGAGAAGTAAGGCTCACTATAAGCATTTCCCTAGGCCCGGGGCCGGGGGGTGGGGGAGGTGCAGAAGCAGGGCCAGGAGAGTGACAGAGGCTTCAGGGCCAGCAGGGACCCTGACATCCACTCTGTCACAGACACCACGCGGTTCTTCTTTACCAACTCAATGTGCGGCCTTCGGTGAGTCCCACCCTTCCCTGGGCCTCAATTTCCAAGTCTTATAAAAACAGCAGCAAACACATATATAGCACTTTACGACCTGCATGCGCTATTCTGTCATATACTATACGTGTATACATATATATCCAGAGGACTACAAGGTAGGTAGTATTTTTGCCATTTTCATTTTACACATGTGAAACTTAAGCCCAGAGATGTTAAGTAACTTGCTCAAAGCCACACAGCGTAGTAGACTATACAGCCAGGATTTGGCCCCAGGCAGTGTAGCTCCAGAAGCCACAGGCTACTGCTGCACTTTAGGGGAGCCAGCAGGGGCTGGGGGAGAGGAGGGGCTCATTGTCTCTCTCCTCTGGGGCTGGGGAAGGAGGTACAGGCAAGGAAGCAGTGGCAGCTCTCAGTGGGCCTCTGGACCACTCCCATTTACTCTTGCCCCATTTTACAGAAGAGGAACTGAGGCTCAGAGAAGTTAAGAAACTCCTGCCCAAGGTCCCACAGCTGGTTAGTGGCAGATGCTGGCTTCAAGTGCAGGAGCAAGTAACTTCAAAGCCCTGGCGTTGCTGTCGGGAGCACGGAGGCAGACACATCCAGGACTCTCATGCTCGGTCTAGCCCGACTGTTCATAGAGGTGCAGACAGCTTCCAGGGCAGGGGACAGGCTGTCTGTGGTCACATAGTGCGGCTGGGCAGAGGCAGGGCAGAGGCAGGGCTCGGAGACAGCTAGAGCCACTGCTGGTGTGAAGTCCCAGCTCGGGGCGGGGGCCAAGGCCTGGAACCCTCCACACTGCCCTCACTCTGGGAGAGACATGAGCAGAGAGCAGGTTCCTGAGCTCTGACCTGGCAGACTGGTGAGCAGAGGCCGGGGGTCAAAGAGCCTCCTACAGCCTGGCCGGGGCCTGCACAGTACACAGGATGCTCAGCTCTGAGGACTGCCCCCGTCAGCATCACCTTAAATTCCTAAACTGTGTAAGGATTTCTGGCCAAGTCAGTTGAAGCTCTTGAGGATGGGACACCCTCTCTAATTCACAAAAGTGCTGGATGGTCCAGTGGGGGTGCCAGCAGAGATACCAGCTGAGGGCACGCCAAAGACAGGGTTCTCTGTGGGGGGGGAGCTCAGGTGAACTGGGGGCTCCAGCTGGTGTGGGGGTGGGGGGGAGCGGGGAGGCAGCCATGGACCTGGGACCTTACCAGAGGCAGCAGCAGGAGAGCAGCCAGGGAGGCCTGTACGATGCTGGCCATGGTGCTTCTCAGCCACAAGGAGGCTCAGGCTCACCTCCCACTCAGAGCAGCTGCTGGTCAGCCCCAAGGTGCCTAGGGTTCGAGAGAAAGGAAAGTCATGAGTCCTGCGGGACCGCCTGCGCTCCCCCGACGCCTCCCCTTCCCGGGGCAAGGCTCTCAGCCTCCATGGGGAACCCCTCATGCCTTCGTCCTTACTATTCTTCATTCTCTGTCCCACAACCACCTACTGAGCACCCACAACCGCCAGGCACAGGGCACGGTGGGAGCACACTGCGCGGGCCCCCCTGGACCACTGGAGTGTGCAGGTGGCCTTATCCTCTGTGGCAGGCAGCTGCCTCCCCCATCTCCCTCCACGACGACAGCTTTAGCTGTCAGGCGTGTGCCCACTGTCCTTCTCCCTCAGGTGAAGGCATGTGAAAGTTCCCACCTGTGGATGGGGCGGCAGTGACATGTGCCACTTGTCCATACGGCACCATATGCTGTCCTCCTGCTCCTACGCTCTTCCCAGTGTCAGACCCACCTGCTTTGACAGGGCAGCCAAGACAACCCCTGAACAGTGGGGGCGACACTCCAGGAGGAACCATGACGCCAGAGGGAGCTCATGGAGCGGGGCCACGTCAGCTCCAGGCTGTGAGGTTAGAAAGGAGCACACTCTAACTTGCTCACTCACAGAATGCCGCTTGGTTCCAGCTGCCGAGCTGGTCCCCTGACCCCACAGCCTCCAGCACTGCCCGAGGGGCCTCTAGGACACGCACAACAAAGTGGGTGCCGCCGAGGGAGCGAGGGAGCGGGCCTCTGTGCTGCAGGGGTGCCAGGTCTTCCGGGACTGAGGCCCACAGTGTGTGGGGCATCGCATGAAGAGGCTGGGGGAGGCCCGCACAGTGTCAAGGGATGAGTCTGGTCGCCTCTAAAGCTGATCGTTAGCACAGAGTCCCATCCACCCAGGAGCTCCGCACCTGGGAGTCTATCCTGGAGCAACGTTGGCACTTGAACAGAAATTGGTCCCGTTAGCTACTCACTGCAGCGCCATCTATAAGAGCATGCGCACAAAGCACAGGCCACAGGCCTCCATCCCGCAGGCATCGTGAATGGGCCCGGCACGGCCGTACAATGTAACACCACAGTCATTTAAAACATACGTTTATTACTATTCAATTCTATAGTCATTGAGGGTCACCCCTAGCCCACAGGTGCCTGGCTTGGGAGGCCCATGGGTGCTATATTCGGGCCACTAGCCTTGCACACCCCCACCAGTGGGCAGAGCTGCCGTTACCCTACAGCCGTTGTGCCCTGGGCTCTCTGCCCATCTGTGCCTCCCTCCCTCTCTCTCTCTCTGCCCCTCCAAGCTGCCCTCAGCCCCGCCAAGTTACAATGGGGGGCAAACAAGCACTCAAAGCAGTGAAAGAAAAATAGCCACAGGCAGGCTCCATGAAAGGGGCCCGTCTTAGCCCCCCGCTGCTCTGCCTGCTTAGGGGCCACTCAGAGAAGCTGAAGGCGGCCTCCATACCCCCAAGAGCTGCTCTGAGAAGCCCAGTGGCCATGGGGATGTGGACCCAGCCTCCATCCTGTGGTTCAGGAAAGACTACCCAGGCTGGGCAGTCCCTGGCCAGCACCCCTGGGTGCCGGCTGTGCACAGGGCTCTCCCATCCCTGCTGTCACAGGCTGCCTCTGGATGACCTGGCACGAGCAGTCCCCGGAGGCTCGGTCACCTCCACTATCCCTGGGGAGCTCCAGGCCCTGTCTGACATGCCTGGTGGGGCCACAGGTATGCCTGGCCCACCCTCAGCAGATGCAGGAGGCTGGCTCTCCCCACCAGCAGAGGGCTCCTAGGAGAACCACAGGCAGAGGTCTCTGAGATGCGGAGCTGACTCTCGGGCGCGTAGGCCAAAGGATAGTGAGCTGCAAAGTCAGGGAGGCCTCCACGCAAGACAAAGCCTCCAGTACCTCTGCCAGCCCCTCTGGCCCAGAGGCCAGCAGCCTGGGCCAACTCTGGTCCCAAGATGCGCTCTGATCTATTAGCCCTGCACTTAACCTGAGCTGTCCTCCCAGAACCACTGAGGTGTGTTTAAAATACCTCTGCCTGACTGAGCGGGGCGCTCTAGGGCCGGGACGGGCCTTGGGCTGATTGAAGCTCTCCAGGCAACTCTCATGTAGAGCAGAACCATGAACCTGTTTAACCTTCGGCAGCATCAAGACTGCTAGCCCCGAAGGTGGCAGCCGGCAAGCAAGGGGTTAGTGTATTGAGGAATGGCTGATGCCCGATTCTCCCTCTCCCTCTCCCTCTCCCTTTCCTTCTCTCTTTCTCTCTTTCTCTCTTTCTCTCTCTCTCTCTCTCTCTCTCTCTCTCTCTCTCTCTCTCTCTCTCTCTCTCACACACACACACACACACATATACAGACACAGGTCCACAGAGAAGATCATAAAGACATTTATCCCCAGGGCACCCACTTGAAAGCATCAATACAAAACACAAGCAGCCCTGTGTGGAATACACAAAGGAGGAGAGGAGCAGATGCCTTGAGGGGGCTGACAGACCACCACACACACACACACACACACACACACACACACACACTCACTCACTCACATACACACACATACACACACACACACACTCCTTCCCAGCAATGCAGGAGCTCGCTCACCCAACCGAGAACAAAGATGTGTGCAGATGCAATCACACCAGTACGTTTATCAGACTAGTGACATACATCATAACACACTCATTGCGCAAAGGCACTCAGCTATGTAGAGGCAACGAGATCTGTCTGGATCCTGATGCAGGAGGGTCACACGCAGACATACGCACTCCAGGCCTGTGCGCATGCACACACATACGTTCACGCGCAGGGAGGCGACAGGCAGGTGCTCACCCCACTCCCCACAGGGCAGCTCCGCAGCCACCACTGCAGTGGGCTGAACACACGCTGGAGACCCCCTGTCCCCCAGTGCCCTGCTTCATCACCGGGCTGCTCAGGCTACGAGAGAGCCAGCAGCAGGTATGGCCAAGCCCAGGGACAAAGCAGGGTGGACGGGTGGGATCTGCTCAACACAAGCTGCCTGTGGAACTAGACCTGGCCAGGTTCCCGATTCCCACTATTGTCCTCTCTCTCTTTCTTTTATTGAGATGTAATTGATATGGAACATTATATTAGCCTCGGGCATACAACATAATGAGTCGATAGCTATATATTGCAAATGATGGCCACATAAGTCTGATAAACATCCATCACCTAGTTACACAATTTTTTTCTTGTGATTTATTCCCTTAGCCCACTATTGTCCTCACATATTCACCCTCCCCCACTACATCCACCCCTGCCCAACTGGATGCGGACACACCAGCAAGAGAGACCCTGGATGCCCTAACCGGTTTGGCTCAGTGGATAGAGTGTCGGCCTGCGGACTGAAAGGTCCCAGGTTCAATTCCGGTCAAGGGCATGTACCTTGGTTGTGGGCACATCCCCAGTGGGAGGTGTGCAGGAGGCAGCTGATCGATGTTTCTCTCTCATCGATGTTTCTAATTCTCTATCCCTCTCCCTTCCTCTCTGTAAAAAAAGAGAGAGAGACCCTGGAAGCTCCCAAGCCCTGGTCTTCCCACTCCCCCACCTCCACAGGGGACCTCAAGGGTCACCTCCTGCAGCCTCTCTAAGATGGGCGACCTCCTCTGGCCCTCCCAGCACCCTTGCTGGACAGCTCTCAGAGTTTACAATATTAGATCACCTGCCCCAAACCTGGTACTACCCTGGGCCATGCAAATGGCTCTTCTGCCCTGTAGATCCAACCCTGGGTCTGCCAGCCACAGCCCTGCCAGCGGCTCCTCATCCTGGCTGCCTTCATCCTCTGACTCCCCCAGCTGCCAGCAACCCCCTAGCAGGCCAGGGCCCGGCTACTGCAGCCTGGGGTGGGTGGGCCTCTCCCCTCCTTCAGGGTGGACTTGGGCCCTTTGGCCCAGCCACACAAGTGGTCAGGATCACCTGCTCACCGATCTTCCCAGCTCTCAGGTCCAGGATCTCCTGGGGCAATTTAGCACCTGATCTGAGGACAAGAAACCCTGTCTCCTGACATTTACTGTGGTGGATTTAGGGACAAGCCACTTAGCTCTTCTGTGATTCAATTTGAATATCTGTAAGATGGGAGTAATAGTAATATCTACCTCGTAGATATTGCTGTGAGACGCCAATAAATTTATATACAGGAAAATATGGAGTATATAGTATTAGCCCAGCTCCCAGGAAGGACTACACATACGTTGACTATTATTATTCTCTTCCCACTTGTGTTCAGGTTTCTGCACTATCTTGCTGACACCTCTATCCCCATAGCCCTGTGTAACATTCAAAATGGAAATAGCAGGCCAGCTGCACCTTTCTTTACTAATGACTAACATTTATTAAACATTCAGTATGTGTCAGGCATGCTTCCAAGCAATAAATGCGCATTAACTCATTTCACCTACCCAAACCTGTGAAGTAGTCTCTGGCATTATCCTCCCTCGATAGCTGGGGTCACTGGAGGCACAGAGAGGCGACGCAACTTCCCTAAGGTCACACAGCAAATATGTGGTAGAGCTGAGAAGTGAACCCAAGCCACCTGGCTCCAAAGGTTGTGCACTCCATCCCTATGCTCCCGCCAGCCTCTGCTTCTGCTGAAAGGAAGTTCAGCTCAAAACCCACGCATACCCCATGAGTGACCCTTCTCATGCCCTTGGGGACTGGCCAGGCCTTTTGCTGTCCCCTGCCCATACTTCTCTCCTTAGGAAACTGTAACTGTAAGCACAGCATTTCAGACTCAGATGGGCTTTCAAAGGCACCTCCCAGTGGTACCGAGTTACCTGTGGGGAAACAGACTAGAGCGGGGGCGACACTTCCCAAAGTCACCCAGTGCAGAGGGTGGCCCCCAGCCTGGCTGGAATGGGTGTGTGACAGAGTCCACTTCGCCATCCACAGTCGGGAAGGCCTGCCCTCCTCAGGCCCCATCAGCGCAACAACAGACCTGGGTAGGGAACTGGCAAGAGCAGCCGAGTCCTCGGATGAGCCATTTTGCCAGACACACGCAAAAACAGTGTCATCAGTCAGCACACCGGGCCGGTGGTGCTCACCGGGCTCCCCACTTTCCTCAGAGACCCTCCAGCCACCCCCACTGCCCTGCACCCTGCAGCACTCTTTATAGAGCACTGCAGCCAAAGATGGCTCAGCTCCTGGGAGGGGACACTCCCCGCTCTCCAGCGGCTGGTTCAGGTCCCCGAGGAGAAGCTCTGATATTTTTCCAATGTGTCTCTGCAGGCATTCTTTAGCCTCCTGGGCACCCCAACAGTGGGAGAGCAGTGCCTCACCCTCCCCTTCCAGGGGGGCACACAGGTTTCCCTGTGGTCACCCTCCTGGTGGAGGCGGGCACAAACCTGGGCACAGGGTGAATGGGAAAGGAGGCTCCAGTAAACCCCAGTGATGTGATGCTGGTTTGTTTTCAGTCCTGAATGTGGTCTGCAGGGGTCCTCAGAGTGGGAGATTCATCCCATGGACATAGCGGAGGCCTATCAGGCCAGGTGGGGAGCCTCTCCGGGTACTGACCCACGAAACAGAGGGGCCCTCTGAGCTCTAGACTGAGTGGAGGGTAGCACCCCAGACCCCCCAGGGCAGCTCCAGCCCTTAGCACTCCACCCCTCCATTCTTCAACCTCTTAAACCACCTCTCCCTTCTAGCCCAGGTCTTGGCAGCTCCTCTGGCGGGTCAGATCCAGCCCGTCACCCAGTATTGGACAGCCAGTGAGCCAAGAATGATGTTTACAGGTTTAAATGACCCGGAAAAAAAATGAAAAGTCTCCCATCTCACGACACATGAAAACTATGAGATTCAAAATCTCAGTCCATAAATAAGCTCATCGAACACAGCGATGCCCATTGGTTTCCATATCTTCTGTGGCGGCTTCTACGCTGCAACCGCAGAACTCAATGGCTGCGACAGTATGTGGCCAGCAAAGCCTAAAATACGGACGATCCGGCCCTTAGCAGAGAGCTCGCCAGCCCTTGTCCTCATCTCATGCCACACGCACTCCCTGCATTCAGTTCCCGTGCACCTGGGCTTGCAAGTAGGAGGATTCCTGTGGCCTTCCCTGGGCAAACGTCGAAGTCCCAGGTACGTCTAGATCTGAGGGTGTGTGCCCCAATGTCCATTTGTGTTTCTGCTGTCACATGTTCTGTCCCAGCTCTCTGGCCGGTGTCACCCGGCTGTGTGTCACCCCCTGTGTGTGTCACTGTGGGGGTGGCTGTCACCATGCGCCTGTGACGGCATCCAGGGCTCAGCACAAACACATCGCAGTTGATTTGCTGCCTGCGTGTTGCCTGGCAGCTGGACCACTAGGCCCAGCTGTTCAGACTCTGGACTCGGATTCCTCTGTTCAGAGGTGGCTGAGGCTTCCAGGGCCGCCACCCTCCCAGAATAGAAAGTCCCCGAGGCAGCCCTGTCTGGGGCACCGGACTTCGGTTCACACACCTTCCGGAGGAGAAACCCACCGTCACGCAGGTGTAGGCGTCCCAGGTGGCCTTCCTGGTACGGGGCTGAGCCTTGTGCCCTCTGGCAGACAGCACGAGGTGTCTGTCCTCTCCTTAGCCCTGCCAGCTCTTGGTCAACGACCTGGAGACCTCAGGCCATGTCTCCAGAGAGAAAGCCACCTTAGCACCTGTCTTTCCTCGCCTCTAGGTTCATATGCTGACTGTAAATACCCATTTTGTGTGTTTGCTTATTCAACACTAATGGAGAGAGCATCTCAACGTAGGGGCAAGGCCGAGAGGGTGGCCTCAGGAGAGAAAATGGGTTCCGAAGCTTTCGCCACTGTCAACCCCCTTAGCCTGATTAGCCCTGAGAATGCAGAAAAGGGTCCTTCCCCACAGAGACTCCCCACAGCCATGTCTCCTCATTGTGAACAGGGGGGCAGACTCCAGCCCAGGCACAGAAGCACGGATGAATGGCCCATGGGGGGGGGGGGGAGGAAGGGATGGACTGCCTCCCTGGTCACCCCACACACACTTGTTGATGGATTGGTTGGCGGATCTGGCACAGGGCCTGTCTCTAATTTAGACGTTCAAATTGCGGCTTGTGTCCAGACTTGCACCTCTCCTTGCCCTCTCCAAGGTCAGTGGGGATCAGGAGTCCAATTCATCTGACCTGTGGGCTCTACCAACACAACCCACCTGCACCCAGCACGCAACTCCTGGGAGAATCTGGGTGCTGCTGCTACCCCCACCCCAACCCCCAGGCTCAAACAAACAGTGGTTCATCCCCTTCTGAAGCCCACAGCCACTCAAATGCCTCTAGCCTGGCATTCAGTATGCTTCTCTGCCTGGGCCCAACAGCAGCCTCAAGGCAGGTAGCTCTCCACAGATGTATGTGGCCCCATCCATCCCAAGCCCCCCCTTCACCCAGCCCTCCACCACACAGGCTGCTCACAGGAAAAGCCAAATGCGGGCCCGGTTCTTTGTTTTTGCCTGCGTGGGTTTATGGGGGGGGGGGGCTTTGTGGGACACTGTGAGGCTGGGGGAGGTGGAGAAAGGGGAACTGACGCACTTGCATGAAAAGTATGCACATGGCCTGGAGCATTGGGGGGGGGGGTCTACCCCGCCCCTAGCACCTTCCAAAGGAGGCCTGAGCTCCTTCCAGGGGGCAGACTCCACTCCCCAGCTCCATGTGAAACAGAACCAGCTCTGCTGGGCTCCCTTCTGAGCGTCCAGCTCCATCCATTGGCACCCTGGCCCCTTCTGATGCCCCAACTCGCAGGATGAGGCCCCCTCCTCCCACCCCTGCCGCAGGACCCTGTGCCTTTAAGGCAGCAGGCAGGGGTCTCAGTCTGGCCCGCTTCAGCCTGGGAGGCAGGTGTCCTTCTCCCACAGGTCTCCAATGGCGTTTCCTGGTGGGACCACCAGAACCATCCTGACCCAGCCCCTCCATGCTGCGGGGAACCGAGACAAGGCAACCCCAAATGTGTCCCCAAGCGGGGCATTCTGTTCTGGCCTCTCTCCCACCTCCTACGGAGCACAGCGCTGGCTCAGCCCTCAAACCCCCTGGGACCTGCGGCATCCAGCACCCGGGACCCTCAGCGTCACCTTCCCAAGTCACGAAGCCGTCCTTGTGCCTTGGGAGTAGAGGCAGGTCCTTGCGCCCCTTTTTGGTCTCTCTGGCCGCAGTGCGTTCCCAACCCTGGTCCTCTCTTCTGGCACCAGGAGGGGAAGGGGCGAGAGGTAGCTAGGTCGACCCCACCGCTAAGGACTGCGGGGATCGGTCGCCCCAGCACAGCCCAGACATTGGGGTGGAGGTGGGGGTGTCAGACTGTCGCGCAGGAAGGGAGCAGCGACGGGAGGGGGCTTCGTTTTAGACCCCACGCTGCCCGGCCCGCTCCGCTGGGGAGGAGGGGTCCGCAGGCCCTTGGGGCGAGGATCTAGGGTGTGGGAGAGGGGACAGGGTGTGCAGGGACAGGGGCAGCAGGGCGGGCCTTACCTGCTCACCGCGGGGCCTGCGGGGATGCGGGCTGCGGCGGTCTGCCCGGGGCAGACTCCGCGGGGAGGCGCGCAGTGGCGAGTCCGCGCCCGCGCCGCGCGGGGATGGGGAGCGTGTGCGCGGAGGAGTGCGCGGCGATCCCGGGTGTCCGCGTGCCGTGGGTCCCTGCCCGGCGGCTGTGCCTGTGCGTATGTGGGGACCGCACTCGCCTGAAACCGCCGCTGTCACCGCCCGAGCGCGGTGGCCCACGCTGGTCTCTCCCGCCCCGCGCTGCGCGCCGCTCAGCTGGCTCTGCCTCCGGAGAGGCGCCGCCTCCGCCAGGCTGCGGGCTGGAGGGAGGCGACAGACCACCACCTCCCTCCCCCACCCCCACCCCACCCCACCCCACCCCACCCCCAGCGCTCGCGGCTGGGCTGGGGTGCAGGCCAATGGGCGCCGGGGGGAGGGCTTAGGCCGGAGTGGTGTGCGCGGGAGCGGGACCCCGCCCGCCGCGTTCACCCAGGCAAACACCAGCGAGAGCTGATAGCCGCATGGACCCGGGAGGACAGGACGCATGGTGGGGCGGGAAGTGTGTGTGGGGGGGGGCACACCCCCTTTGTCGCCAGGCTTCCAGGGGGTGCCTTCCCCAGGGCTCACCAACCCCCTTTTCACCCTCCCCAAGATATCCAGAGCGTGAAAGCCCTGTTCTTTCTCCCTCCCACATCCTCACCATTCCGATTCCCTGTCTGCTCCTCCTCCTCCGTGAAGCCTTCCTTACCCATCAAGTCCTGACTCTCCTGAGCCTGTGTGCCCGCAGCGCCGGCCAGAAAAGCTGAGCTGGCTTTGAGGAGCCTGCCTGGATGTGGTCGGATGTGATCTGGAGGATGCCTCTGTGTTTAGGACAGTGGTTGGGGCACACAGAGGGGCCTTCCCCAGCTCAAAGGGCCTGCTCTGGAGTCAGACTCCTGGCTGGCTCTGTAAGCTTGGGCCCGTGGCTGGAGGGCCTTGAGCCTCACTCAGCTTCTTCTAGTGACATAACCCATAGGTTTTCCCTGATCTTATTTCTCCACTGAAGAAAACATGATTACTATTGCTACAGTTATTGTGATCCTACTGAACCGCCTCCTTCACGGGTGGGTAAACTGAAGCTTCATAAGGAGAACTAAGCAGATCATGCAGCCAGAATCAGTGGTGGAGCCAACTCTTGAGAACCCACTCCCGGACAACATACTCACCCTCTGCCCACCCCAACTGGCCATCCCTGCTCTGGTCACTACCCCACATGTCAGCATGCCAAGGGCCCCCTACACACACACACACACACACACATGTTCATCTTAAGCCTCAGGGAAGCGGAGGGTTGCGAGACCGGGGTCTTGCCTCAAGGACCCCCATCTACTGAGGAAAAGAGGCCCGGAAGGCAGAGCAGGAGTCTAATGGAAACTACAGGAAGTACCTGTGGCCCCAGAGAGATGCAAGGAGTTCCGAGGGTCCACACGGTGGGTGGATGGTTCTTCTCACCGCACAGTGAGCACTGGCCTCCTGGTACCCCCACGGCTGGTCACCAGGACTCACATGCCTTTCCGTCCAGAAGAGCTCCCTGGTGGAGGAGAACATCAGTCCTCTGCATCAGAAAGAGTGAACCCCTTCTGGGAAGACAAGGGCCTGGCGCTGTGCTAGTAAAACAAGCAGCTAGGACTTGCCTCTGGACCTGGCTTGTTGCCCTAACCCCTGGGAGCCTGCTTCCTTCCCTTGGACAGCCCTGCCATTGTGAAGATCAAATGAGATACGCAGTGTGCAAGTGCTCTGTAAACTGTGAAAGGTCCTCCGAGGGGAGGGGAGGCTGCAGGGGCCTCAGAGTCAGGAGGGAAACGCAGAGTGAGGAACTTGGGGGCCCAGAGTGGACAGCAGGGTGGAGATCGGAGTCATGTAGGGTAGACCAGTCCACCTGGAACTGTCCATGCGGCTGGAGGCACTCCAGCCTCGGCTCTGGGGTTACATTCAGTTCCAGGCTTATTCCCTTTTCCACACTCTGAGATCCCCAGGTCCCACAGTGAGTTCTGTATCCCGTGCTCTCTGACCTAAAATTCCCAGATGTATGTCATGGTGTGGGCAGTGAGCAGGCTGGCATGGGCACGCCTCCCTCTCTGCCTGGGCAGCAGCCCACCAGGGCAGGAGCCCAGCCATGCTCTGCTCACAGCCTTTCTGTCACCTCTTCTCGTTTTGCTTCAAGGCCGCGGCCCAAGGGCGAGATCCTGGCTGAGCACATGCAGGGGCAGTCGGGGCTCCAGGTATCACCATGCAGTTTGTGCCCCACACAAAGGGATGTGGCCAAGGGATGAGTGGGGTTAGAAGTCCAGCTCCTGCTCTGCCCACTGCCCACCAGTCCTGGCACACAGAGTCCCCCCAAAAGGGACAGGTTTCTAGTAAGTTCGGAGGCAGGTGGCACCTCTCTAATCTCCCCAAGGTGCTATAGTGCTATAGGGGCCACCAGTCCTTATAGAGGGATCTCGCACCCACCTCGTAGCATCAGCCCATAGAGATGCAAAAATGGACATCAGAGCTGGGATCCAGGGGTTTGTCTCATCCCCTTCCCTGTGAATGAAGTGCCTACGCCCAAAGGGCACAGGACCAGCCCAGGACATACAGGGAACTTTCGGATACAGGGAACTGAAGCTCGTGTCCTGGTGCCCAGCTCAGCATTCTCCCTGGTGGACTGCCCCCTCCTCCCTCCCCCCATGCTGGAGTCCAGGCTGGGCTTCCTTGTCCTGGGCTACTTTCTACTTTCTGCCCATCTAGGCTTATGGCTGTGGTCCTTTCCAAACCACCGTGGTTCTTCTTGAACAGGACACACTCCAGCCGCTTCTGTTCCCCAGACCAGGCTTCCCCAGGACAGGGCCAGCCTCTCCCTCTTTTTCCAAGCCAGCCGCCCTTACTCGCCCTGCCTGCCTGGCTTCGGGACCACTCGAGGCTGAGGGACCAGCCTTGGGAATGGTCTCCCAGAAGGACTCCTGGCGTGCCTTCTTCCCTCCCCTCGGGAGGAGCTGGGGTCTCCTCAACAGCTCTCCCTTCCCTGAGGTGCTCCTGGCCTCAGCTCCTTTCACAGCCAGCCAGCCAGGCGGGCAGCAGCTAAAAACTATGGGCTTTAATTCGATTTGCTGAGACCTGACTGAGGGAGACAGATGCCAGGCTGCCCTACCCAGCATTCATCTCTCCTGAACAGCAGTGCTCCGTGAGGTCCGGCCGGCCAAGCCCCCAATCCAGCCCTTCCCCTGCCCAGGCAAGAACAGCACCTTCCACAACACGGAGGTGTCTCTTGCAAAGAGCTGACATTTGCCGAACGCTCACCTTGTCTTGGCCCAGTGATTCTAAACCTTCCTGGTGCTAGAGAATCCCTGGGGAGCTCTGAGAACGCCTCCCCACCCAACATCATTAGACAATTGGTCTGTGGTGAGGCCTGAGCAAAAGGCTTTTTTTAAAGCTCCCCAGGGGATAGTAATGCGCAGCCAACGTTCGGAGCTGTGGTAGGCCCTCCGCTAGCTGCTTTGCGTGTGAGCATCCCAACACAGCGGAGGAGTGCCCGGGCTGGGAGAGGGGTGCTCAGATTCTGTCCCTCAGGCCGTGGCATCATAGGAGCCTCTTCTCTTGTCCCCAGGAGCCCAGGAGCTATATGCATGCTGGTGCTTTCTGCACCCGCCAGGGCATGAAGAGGGTGGGGACTCGCTGCCTTACATGCATTAGCTTCTGTCATTCACATCTGGAGAGTGTCATGGGCCTTGAGAGCCGGACTGTGGAGGATGGATTTCTTGCCACAGAGGAGCCAAGTGCTGGGTCACTTCTCACTCAGGCCAGTAGGAGTCACAGGCCTAAAAGGTGCAGCTCTGAGGCAGGTTTGAGTCAGAAGGCTCTCTGGTTACTTCCTGCCTCAGATGGCCAGGGAGGCTGCGAGGAGCCCAGGCACCTGAGGGAGGACCCCCTGGAAGGCCCACCAACACAACAGGGCAGAATCGGGGAGACTTGGAATGCTGCACCCCCTGAAGGTGTGTAAGCACATTCCCCATTAGTGTCTCCTCTTCTCAGATGCACGGCTGCAGGGTCATTCCAGGCGGCAGAACCTATACTTCCCTGGGACAGCACCCATTCCAGAAGCAGGGCTGCCAGTCAGATGCTCAGATCCCCTGCCTCTCACCCAGGAGGCTGCATTGTTATCAGAGACACTGCCATCTAGAGCCTCGCTAGTTACCCATGCACCTGGACCCTGAACCCGGGAATGCTCCAGGAAACCAAGGCAATGATGCTGGGCTGCCTAGATCCGTGGTTTTCAAGCTGTGTTCCAGGAGTTCTAGAAATCCTTGCAGCTGCCACTCCCTCTGCCCCACCAGGAGCCTGGGGTACAGGAGGAAGACAGCCCCGTCTTCAGAACACCTGGGAGCTCCTCTGACCTGGGGAGTCCTGAGTCTTCCTTTTTACCCCCCTCCCCAGGGCACGATGATAGATAAGGATGAGTGGGGGGGCGGGGGGAGGGACTCTGTACAGCATAAGGAAGGTGGGATCAGGGGTTTGAAACCCTTAGTTCTAAGTGTTGACTGGACTGGTTAGCCCCCCATTTCACAGATGAAGCAAATGAGGCCCAGAGCACAGAAACGATTGTCTCAAAGCGAAAGGCTGACTGTGGCAGAGTCAGGGCCGCATACCCTGTCTCTGGGCTTTTAGACCTGTGCCCTCTGCCCTGAACATGAGAACTCTTAGAAGGAAAGACAGGCTTCCAGGGAGTTAGAAAGAGTGGGAATGGGGTGGCAAAGCTTGGAGCAAAAGTGAGAGACGTGTGAGGAGACCCCGATGCCCTCAGCCTCCTCCCCTACAAGCAGAAACCCTCAAGCGCAGCCTCCGGGCCAGATCGGCACACACTGAATCTGCATGGTTACTGCCATACATGCGTCTGCTCTGCACACCTACACACGTGCCTTTCCATCCGACATGGTGCCCAGTGGTGCATTCACAAAGGGAGTCAGCACACCAGCACCCACACGCACACAGGGTGCCATTCACAGCTCTGCAGTACAAAACGATACCTTCTCTATCGAGAAGAGGCATTTTCTCTCCTGCAGCAGAGGCAAAGCTCCATCACTGTCAGGCAGTCCCCATCCCAGCGACACTTCCCATCAGCTCGCGTAGTCCCCTCCCCCCGGACCCAGCTGCTTACCCCTGGGAGCTGGGTACCCAGCAGGTGCCCTGGTTGGAGGAGAATGCATGATTTCCATCCTCATCCCCAACTCTGCTCTACCCACCCCCCATCTTCAGCACACTCTGGGTTTGGTGCTCCGGGTCCTGCGGAAAGGAACCTTCCCAGGCATCCCACAAATGAGGCACATGGTGTGTGTTCGAGAGCCACATTTCACATGCCCTGCCTCTGACTGTTAGGGGCTTGGCCACTGCCCTCCATCTGGCCCCAGGCCTGCCTTCCCCTCCCCCTGCAGGTCTCACAGCCAAGTCTGGGCCCCACTTGCTCCAGTTTCCCGACGTGGCTGCCTTAAAAATGACAGTGCGCCGGCCCCCAGTCCTGGCTGTAATGCAGGGCCCCAGCAGCACGGAGGTATGGAAATTACAGATAATTCGTGTGGGAGGCAGCGGCAAGCAGGAGACAGGGCTACAGCCCTTCCCATCAAAGCCGCTCAGGATAATAGGGCGCCTGACTCGGAGGCAGTCGTGCAAACAATGATGCTGATAATTACATTAAAAGTAGGGCAAATAGAATGTTCTTTGACAACCAACTTTGGGAGCAGGTTGGGGGTGATGAGATAATCCTTTGCCACCACCGTGGGTGGGATCACTCTCTGCAAGGAATTCACCTGGCACGGTGGGGGATGGGGGCTCCAGGCCCTGACCAGGGGCTCCCCATCCCCAAGCTGGAGATGAGGAGACTGGGTGGACCCGAGGCCTTGCACTCATACATTCACTCAGGGGCAGGGTTTGTTATCAGGTGTCTATTGCTGTGTACCAAGTCACCAACAGCTTAGCTGAAAACGCTGCACGTGGATTATCTCAGTTTCCCTAGGACAGGAGTGTGTCGCAACACTGGCATCAAAGTGTCAGCTGCGCCTGGGGCTTCATCTGAGGCCAGGGGTCTTCATCCAAGGTGGTGGCAGAGTCCATCCCTCGTGTCCTGGGCTGGACCCTCAGCGCCTCATCTCCCAGAGGCCAGCGAAGCGCATGCAGCCTCTTTTTAATTTCCAGACCCCCTTTAAAGGGCTCATCTGATGAGCTCGGGTTTGGCAGATTGAAAGTGAACCCATCAGGGACTTTGGTAACATCTGCAAAGGCCCTTCCCTTGGCCACATAACTAGTGTCACCAGGAATGTAAAAGTCCTGTCTCTGTATAGGTCCTGGCCATGTTCGAGGACAGGGACTTGCATGGGCTTGTGCACCCGACGGCAGGAACCTTGAGCCTTGCAACTCTGCCCACCGCAGCCCGCATCACCTAGAGACTGGAAGGTGAGGGATGGCACGGGGACAACCCAGAGGCCGAAGCTCCCTGAGGTCAGAGCCTATGTCGGACTGTCCCACCCCCGTGCTTGGTATGAAGCTCAGGAAACCGAATTGGTTGGAAAAGTGAGTCACCTACTCTGATCTCCATTGTGCAGGTGGGGAATCCAAGGCTCAGAGAGAGGGAAGGAACGTGCCAAGCCCCCAAGGCACCCGATGACGGGGTGGAAACAATGATAGCACTGCCTTGAGCACCGACTCTACGACTCTACGCAGGCACCTCTGTCCGTTCTTTTACTGGCCCCTCGAGTGCTCCTACAGCGGAATGCTTAGGGGCTATGATGATCTCGGGCTTAGGGAGGAAGAGACCAAGTCTTGGAGGGGAAGTAACTTGTCTGCAGGGGCTGCTGGCCCAATCACAAAGCCAGGAATCTCTCCCCCTCCGCTTGATCCCAGTGTCCCTGACTCTCCCTTTTCTCCGCTGTGTGCATGGCCCATATCTGCTGGCAGGACAGACTGAGAGCAGCGTCAGAAGGCCAGTGTGCCCGATGGTCAAAGCTGCTTGGCCACCGCTCCCGTTCTTCCCAGGGGATGAAGTCATCACTCTGTTTCACACTAGGCCTTGGGAGGGGGTAGGTGTCGCTCATCGCTCATAATTAGCCAGCTGATAGTCCTGACACACAGAGACTGTCTCTTTGAGCTCTTTCTTTTGTGTACTGAGGACACTTCTCTGAAAAGCGGAAGGCGGAGGAGGGGAGAGCCGTCTGTGTGACCAGGGAGAGAGGGCACAGGGGAATCTGCGGGCCAACGAAGGGGTCTTTTATGACCACAGAGACAAGCATCTCTCCAAGCCTGTGTCTCCCACCAGGTCCCCAACGAAAGCCTTTCCCAGGAGGCCCCTGAGCACAGAGAGCACAGGTCCTCCCTGCTGGGAGGTGGCACTGGCTCCCTCCCCAGGGGAGCATGCTGCCCTGATGGGCACACGCATCACCCCTTCGCCTTCTGCAAGTCTCAGTCAGATGTCCCTGCCCGCCCTGTGGGACAGCCCAGCACAGAGTCACAATCCACCTCCTTCCCCTGCATCACAACACAGTGGCTCAGTGTGGATTTGGGAGCCAGCCTGCTGGTTCAAATCCCCACTCTGCCATGAGGAGAAGTCCTTTAACCTCTGTGCCTGTTTCCCCACCTAGGAAGTAGGGCTACACAGCAGCACCTACGGTTTAACATTATAAAATGCAAGTCGGTTCACCCATGTAAAGCCTTAAGATAGAGTTGGACACAGAGCAAGTATAATCACTGGCTCCTAGAGCGCTTCTACAGCGGAATGCTTAGGGGCTATGATGATCTCGGGCTTAGGGAGGAAGAGACCAAGTCTTGGAGGGGAAGTAACTTGTTTGCAGGGGCTGCTGGCCCAATCACAAAGCCAGGAATCTCTCCCCCTCCGCTTGATCCCAGTGTCCCTGACTCTCCCTTTTCTCCGCTGTGTGCATGGCCCATATCTGCTGGCAGGACAGACTGAGAGCAGCGTCAAAAGGCCAGTGTCCCTGATCTTTTTCTTTAAGGCACCCATCACTGTCTGACATGTTGCCCGGCATGTGTCTGTCTGTTCCACATTTGTCTCCCCTGTGAGAATGGAAGCTGCTTGGGGACAGGGTCTTCCTTTGCCATAGCTCCATCCCCAGCACCCAGAGGGGCTGGCAGGGGCCGAGTCTGAGAGTGGCTCCCAGGAGGCAGTTGCAGCTTTCTCTGCACGTCTCCGGAGATCTAACTTAAAGAAAATAAAAGTGCAGCATCTGTGTCCTCACCACCTTCTGACTTCCATCACCCTGATTCATGACCATGGAATGGACCGTTTCTGGAAACACAGACCCTTCTAAAATACAATAACCAAATTCTGGAATACAATTAAATGGTCTGAGGCCTGTGTCAGAGAACCCTGGAATTCTTGAATATTCGTGGACTCCTGGAATGGACTCCGGGACTCGAAGAATTCTGGAATGGAACTTGGGGATCTCTGATAGGACCCTGGAGCCTTGGAAAGGAGGCCAGAATTCCCAAGGAGACTCTCAGAACCGGGTCATTGGGAGACTCTGGTGAGACCGGCTGGCTGGCTCCACTGGCTTCTTTGAAGCCATAAAAACACAAGTGGTGCCGGTGCTCACAGGGGAGGGGCTGGGAGAGGGGCCAGGATGCGGTGGGAAAGTGCTCCCAGGGAGGGTTGCTAGGCGCTGGACTGGCCCAGACAATGAGGCCTCTGGGTAGGTAGAGCTGAGGGCTGCATCCCAATGGGAAGATGGAGGGGCAGGGAGCAGAGAGGGCGGGGTTTGGGGCAGCATGCAGGCTGTAAATCCCATTAGAGCGAGCCACCCGGCTGCCAGGGCTGGCTGGGCTCCTCCAATTGCAGCCTCAGAATGCGGAGGGCTTTGAATCAGAAGCCACCCATCCCAATCTGAAGTCCACAGCCCAGAGCAGGAGTGTGGCTGCATCCTGAACCCCAGGAACCAAGGGCTAAGAGAAAGTGGTGCAAGGGGCCAGAGGGTGAGGAGTCACTCAGGAAAACCAACTGGCCCAGGGTCAAAGGGGGTACTGGGTAAGATATTTTGGACATAAAAGAGGTTCAGTTAGTGGACACCTGGCACTACTTCCACCTTGAGAAGACTCAACCCCAGCCAGCACTCTGACCCAGGCTGGACACGGAATGCTGACCTTGACTCAAATTAGCCTCTAATCCCAATCTCCTAGGAAGCCTCTGCCCCAGGCACAGACTGACCTCCAACCTCTAACCCTAGCCTGAGACCAAGCCCTGATCCCAGCTACAAGTTTCTCCAGACAATGTTTAATGAGCCCGCAGAAAATAGGATTCATATCAAAGAATCCAAAGGCCTCTGGGATTCCTTAAAGTGGGAGCATAGAGCCGCTTGTCTTCGGGAAATGCACAGCTACCAAGACGTGGCTGAGCTCCGTCTCAGAGCCCAGCGCAGGCTGACTCTCCCTTACCAGTGTGGAGGGTCTCCCGCCCTGGAACAGGGCTGCTCCACCCCGAGCTCTTTCCACCAAAAGAGAGAATCAGGAGGGCAGTGGGCCACAGGGGAGCCTGACCCAGAGTCAGGATGCTGACCGTGGTGAGAGAGTTGAGTACCCACAGAGGGGGCCCTGGTGGTGTGGAAGGTGGGGATGGCCGTGGGGGTCCCGTTGAGCTCGATGTTTCTGACACATGGAGATGGCGATGCCACTGAATTCCCACAAGCCTGGAGGTGGCCACGTACCCAGCTTTCCTCCTCTTCCCTCAGCCGCACAGCTTTCCTCCTCTCTGCCACCCACCGTCTTGGCTTTGCCTTGGCTGGTTTTAGTGTCGTGGAGCAGGTCATTGTTTTTCCTTAATGAGCCTGAAGCTTTTCAAGGAGCAACTCTGGAACCATCCAAACAACAAATAAATTTGAGAGTCTGTGTGCTCCCTGCTTCTCCTTTTAGCTTGTCCCCACCAACAGGGCTGCGCAGCAAGCCGCAAGCTTCCCCGTTAGGCACTGGATGCCGGACACATACACTGTTCACTCCTCAGAAGGTCAAGGGGGTCCTGCATGGCCAGGACAGGTGGACCCACAGACCTCTCAAGGCTGCGGCACCTGGACGGAGCAGGGAGAAGCCATTGCTGGTGTTCTGGGCACTGACTGTGTTGCACACCACAGCCAGGGTGGCCGGCCTCATATGGCCCATCTGAGCCCAGGATGGGAAGGTCACAGGGAAAGACCCTCCACCCCCCAGCAGTCTTCCTTGTTTGGTGAGAAGCAGGAATATGTAGAGCAGGAAGCCCTTGTCTGATGTGAGAGACCCGCCTTCTGTCTGCGTTACAACAGCTTCTAATGGGATTTCTGCCTCCTGGCCCACACCCATTTCCCTGGGAGGGCAGCTATGGGCATTTAGGTTAGGGCACTTCTTTACCGCCAGGCTGCCCTTAAGGATGCAAACTATTTTACATCCTTCCTTTAGTCTCCAGTCCTAAGTGCCAGTGGCACTGCCCGTTGTTGTGACATTAAAAACACTCGCACACATTTCCAACACTCCCCACTCCCTTGAGAACTATGGTGGATCAATTGTCCACAGAGGACTTGCAACGGGAATGGCCTCAAATCTGTTCATCCAACTTCACCCTACCATCCACCTCCAGGCTATATGAGAGAAGGCAAGGAGCTGACATGAAACTATTCAGGATACATTTGTGGGCAGCTCCCCAGGGAAGGCTTCCCTGACCTCAGATAAGTGGAGGGACTCATGGGGAGAGCTTGGCGATTCTCCCTGAAATTGGGTGGCACCGAGATTGGCAGCTGACTGCACAAAGGCGTGTCCCAGCAGGAGGTATGAGAAGAACTAGACAGAGAGATTAGTGCTGTTCGTGGAGGATACAGAGCCCGCAAGGGTCTTAATCGAGGGATGTGAAACAGAATCGTGCAAGAAGCCGGACGGAGCACGGCTTGGAGGCAGAGGGACCCTTGAGTGACCTATAGTCCTGAGGACGGATGAGGAAGGGGTGAGCTGAACTAAGATAGAATAAGGTGGGTGGATCCAAGAAGAAAATAAGACAAATGAATGGGAGCTGTTCTTGAAAACTCCAAGAGCAGGACCCATAAGAGAAGTTTTATGACTGTTATTATTCCATTAAAAAGTATGTAATGCGCCCAGCCAGTGTACTCAGTGGTTGAGCATCAACCCACGAACCAGGAGATCACAGTTCAATTCCCAGTCAGGGCACATGCCCGGGGTTTTGGGCTTGATTCCCAGTAGGGGTGTGCAGGAGGCAGCCAATCAATGATTCTCTCATCATTGACGTTTCTATCCCTCTCTCTTCCCTTCCTCTCTCTGAAATCAATAGAAACATATTTTTTTAAAAATACGTAATACCCTCCAGAGAGAAATATATTGAGCGCCATTATCAGTCATTACCAGTTTAGCATGAATTAGCTGATTCATCCATGAAACCATTGAAATGTAGCAAAAGCAAGGCTCTAAAGAACTGGTAGGGAGAGGGAAGAGGTAAATGCACCATCAGGAAAACGAAAGACCTGGGTAGGAAGTCACCTGGGTACGTGCCAGAGGAGAGGACCCAGACGAGACAGAGATACAAAAGGATGGCAGACAGACTGCTCTGCACTGGGAGTCTGGAGGTCTGAGTTGCAGTCTCTATCTCGTCTATAATCTACCAGCCCCAGGATCCTAGCAAGTCACCCTCAGGGCCATTTGTGACTCATGGCTGATGCTATTTCTCATACAGGGTCAAGTTTTTAAACTGCCAAGCTCTGCGAAGGGTTGCTGAAAGTTATCTTGGGAGTGGTTACCCATCACCTTTTATTGCAATGTGTAGCCAGCCCATCAGTGGCCTGGCTTCATAAAATTAGTTTTGTCTCTTTCAAGAAAGCTTGATTGATCATGATAGATAGAAAAGGAGAAAAGGAGCAGGGCAAGAGAAGCGGGGGCGGGGGCGGGGGGGGGCGAGGAGTAGCGCAGCCAAGAAGTGTCATAGTCACCAGACCCTTCATGGGCCTCTGTTTCCCCACCCATCCCCTGGAGTGACAGTAGGTAGCCTCAATATTACAAAGAGCTAATCCTACACCTCGAAGTGTTTTTAAACCAAGGAGCTGTGGTCCTCCTTCTTTTTGCCACTCAGTAGCTGTAACCTTGTTTGCAATTTTGTTGCCTCGGTTTCCCCAGCTGTAAAGTGTGAAGAATAATGGGGTTGTTGAGGAGACGTGCCGAAGTCGTGCCTAGGATGGTGTCCAGTGTGAGTGAGTGCTCTATAAACAGGAGCTACGCTTCTCTGCTGCTGCCACTGCCTTCGTGACCCATCCCCACAGGACCTGGTTAACCTCTCTGTCAGCAAGTCTGTGCTTGCTGAGCTGGACTGCTCATGGGTGGGGAGTGTGGGGAGAAGGGTGCCCTGTCACGCAGGTGGGGAGCAGATTCCAGCCCTTCTGTGCTCATCTGCTTGCTACTCAGAACCCCAGCTTCCCAGACAGTCCAAAGGGCTTGAAGGGGCCCCTCCAAGAGCAGAACTCAGCACAGAGAACCAGAGTTGCGAGTCCTTCTGGTACTTCCTTCCCAGTTCCTCCCAGGATGCTCAATCTACCCCCCAAATGGCTGCCATTCTGGTGGCTTTGACCCAAGATAACCTTGGGCCAGATCGAAAATTCAATGTCAGTTGACTCAAGCCTGCCTCACACACCAGCCCAGTATTCCAACACTGAACTCAGGATCCTGCTCCAGCCTGCGCCCCACCCAGGGCTCCCTCTCCACAAAAGGTACCTCATTCATCTCCTTGATGAGCCAGAAACTTGGGAGTCATTCTTCAGCCTTCTCCATCCCTCACGGTTCCCCTGGGCAACGAACACTTGGCGAGGACCTCCTGCGGTCCAGGCACCATGCCATGGTCCCTGCCTCGTGGAGCTTGCAGTCAGATGGGGTGCCCAGAGGATAAGCAATGATCACACAGATAGCATAGACCAAACTGAGGTGCTGGAATAAAAGAAGAGCCGTAAGCCTATAGGCCTGATCTCACCCCAGGGGCCAGGGAATGTTCCAGAGAAACAGCCCATTTGTCTCATATGGTAAGGACAATGGAAGGGGTTGGAAGTGGGTAGGTGGGACTGAGAGTGGGGTATATTGCAGCAGAGAAAGCAACAAGAGCAAAGACCGTGAACCCAGATGGAGACACCTGCACTCAACCCACAGGCCTCAGACTCGTGTGGCTGGAGGACAGCAAGGGACAGAGGCTTGGCTAGAGGGCCAGGTCAGGTGGTGAGGACCTTGGAGGTCCACCAAGGCCCTGGGGTTTATCCTAAGAGCAATAGGAAGCTGCTGAGCAGATGATCAGGTCTCATTTGCATTTAAATAATAACATCCCGGATGCAAAGAAAACAAACAGGCTGGAGGATGTGGGGAGACAGACCAGGAGGTTGTTAGAGTAGATGAGGCACAGAAGTGGGTGAATTGGAAATTCAATAGGCTACATTTCCCAGCTTCCTTTGCAGTCAGGTGTGAGCCTGGTTGGATCCATGGGACATGAGCAGATGTGATGTGAACATCCAGTTTGTGCCTCTAAAAGGAGGAGCATGACCTCTTTGCCCATCCCTGGAAGGGGACAGAGTCATGACTGTGGGAACTGGAGGAACCACCTTTGACAGAGAGGGGAAAGCTGCTTATGCAGGAGAGCAAAGGCACTCAATGACGAAGGAGCCTGTCCCTCCCCAGGGGCTATGGAGCTGCCACACCAGCCCTGCGTTGCCTTCCATGTGAGAAGGTTAGACAGGAAGCCTGGGGACCAGAGAGGCAGGGCTGCCCCCAGGTCGCTGGCTTATGCGGTCAAGTTCCCTAAGACAGGGTGCCTCGGAGAAAAGCAGGCTTCAAGGTGCAGTGAGGTGGGGTGGACTGGACTTGGGCAAACTGAGTCTGAGGCACCCAAAGGGGAAGCAAGCAGAGAGGTCCGGGGAGCAGGTGGGGAGCTTAGAAGAGAGGTCAGCGTTGGAAGGAAGTGTGAGCAGAGGCTGAGTGGGTTCTCAAGCCTGCTTGCACGCGCGCTTCAAACAAATGCTCAGCCTGGGCCAAACCGCAGGAACTCGGACCTGTTACTCTGGGCCAGGACTGACCATCAACATTCCTCTAGCTCCAGGTGATTCTAATGTGCAGCCAGGGACGGGAACCACTGGGATAGATGGGAGTAATTGAAACCCTGGGAGTGCACGAGGGCCCGGGGAAGGAGTATGGAGTGAGAAAAGGATGGATCTTCAGGTCCCATCAATTGCAGTCCCTTTCACGCCTCCTGGGCCCCCGCTGGGAGGTGAGAAGAGCATAGCAAGTACCCAGCCATCCCCATCACAATAGTCCTCTCAGATGTGACAGGGCTCTGGAGCGACAAACTGCTTCCCCTTTCTGCCTCCCTCCCTCCTGCCCACCACTCAGGAAGCTGCTAGGCCTGCGCAGCTGAAATGGTCAGAGGCCATTAGGTATGGGGCTCCACCAGCCCGCACCCCAACCCCGGAAGGGGCCCTGCCCAGGGCCACACCACCAGGCTGTCACTGTAGCGGGTGGCTCTGGTTGCTTTAAAGCCCTGGGCACAATTAGGTGAGGCTCCTGGAAGTTCTGGCACAAGGATAAAGCTCTACTAACGCTTGTTGCATAAATTATCCCTGAAAGGGGCCTTAGGTGATCCACCCCTTCATGTGCAGACTGGGCAGTGGAGTCCCTGAGAGCAGCAGTGACCTGCCGGGACTAGAAGCGGGGGTGCGGTTCCCTCTTGTCCCTGCAGGGGGCTGTTCCCTTCACACTGAGCACCCTGTCAGCTTCTCGCCAGGACATGCTCTTCCTCAGATGCTGCAGACAACCCCCTCTACATGTTAGCCTTGGACAACTGCCTGAAGGCTGCCCCCTGCCAAGGGCGCCTGGTGATCCCATGGCCAGGGGGTCAGCCTCGCAGGCCGGAAGGCATGAACTGCGATGGCGGAATCTTAGAGGCTCTCCCTGTTAACCTCCCCCTCCCCTCCCCCGCCGCCACTGCCCCTCTTCCCCCCCAGGGTGTGAACAGAGACCAGCGAGTGGCAGAAGCTGAGGCAATCGGATTGCAGAAATCTATGAAAAGGAATGGATTTTCTTACTGCGCTCAGAGTCTTTAATTTCCTGTGTTTGCCCCCAAAGGGCTTTTCCATCGACAAAGCACTTTGTTCTGTGGGCAGCGAGGTTGCAGAGAAGCTGCTGATGGAGAGATTAGCGATGGGGGACGCGCAGGGGCTGGTGGCTGGGTGACAGACAGCTCGAGGGCAGGAAGGGCAGGAGAGCCAAGCAGCCTGGGCCCGGGGCTGGGCGGAAGGAAGGCACAGAGGCCAAGGGTGGGCAGCTGAGAACAGAAGCCAGGTCTGCGGCGCTCGGGGGCCAGGTGTGGGCGAGCAAGTTGCTAGGCAGGAAACAGGTGTTCTCCAGAACAGATTCCTGGGGACACATCTTGCAGATCAGCTGAGAGAGACAGGGATTTAGGGGTGGGGGCAGCTGCAGGCTTCCAGCGCTAGAGGCAAGACCCCAGGGACTCAGATCAGAGTCTCTGGCCACCCCTCCCTGTGTGTCCTGACCTCCAACGCTGTCAGGGCCCTGAGGTGAATCTGTGGCTACTGCTGGGAGGGGAAACGTGTCCCCCGGGTGAAGGAGGCAGGAGCAGCTTGGGGAAGATAGGTTATGAGACAATGTGGCGGAAAAAGAAGCATTTTCTGCCTTTAACCAGAGGAGGGGGGGGGGAGTAGGAGGGGGCCTGCTCAGGTTAGCTACAAAGAAATCAGCCTCACTTTGAAGCAGTTAGGATTGCAGTCAGACATAAGGCAGGACTTCCTGGCGACCAAATGAAATGAGCTGCCTGGGTCGCCCTTCCCACACCCCAGGACCTTCCTCTCACCTTAGCTGGGGCCACTAGACGGGGTCCCGCCAGCGGTGCCTAGTGCCGGGGACGTGGCGAACTCAGCATGGATCTGGCCAGCCAGCAGGCTCCAGCCCGGGCTGAGCCCAGCCGTCCTGCCTTGGGCCAGTGAGTTCTCCTGCTATCTTGCTCAGAGGGGCTGGAGGCTCACCAGTTCTGAGTCTGAAAACTGACCACACCTTCATCTTAGATTCCTTCTTCTCCTGCCTAGTTTTCCTCTTGCTTCACTGGTTCCTTCTCTGGGGCTCCCCCTCTACGTGTCAGTGTGGTCCAGGGCCTCATCCCAAGCAACCTTCTCCCCAACATCAGCACCCTCTGTAGGTGACCACTCCCCACCCCACCCCACCCCCAAGTCTTTAAATCCCGTCTATAGGCTGCTGACCCCCAAATAAATGTCTATCTCCAAACACCATCTGCAAACCTAGCTGACTTCTTCCTTTTTTCTTTTTTTAATTGATATCAGAGAGGAAGGGAGAGAGAGAGAGAGAAACATCAATGATGAGAGAGAATCATTGATCGGCTGCCTCCTGCACACCCACAACTGGGGAGCAAACCCACAACCCGGGCATATGCCCTTGACCAGAATCGAACCTGGGACCCTTCAGTCCGCAGGCCAACGCTCTATCCCCTAAGCCAAACCAGCTAGGGCTCTAGCTGCCTTCTTGACATCTCCAGCTGGGTGTCTGCAGTCATGGATCCTAAACAGAACCAACACAGAATAAATACAACTTCCGGCCCACTTCTTCCTCCTGCTTCCCCATCTCACCAATCGGCATCACCCTCCACCAGCTACTCAAAGCCAGCCCTAGTGAGTATTCATTCCATTCCATCCCTTCCCTTCCTACTTCCCAGGTCCACTCCATCAGAGAGTCCTGGAGCTCAGGAATCATCCCCCTTCGGTCTGACTGCATCTTTACCTCCCTCCCTGTGATCATCCCCAGGGAACGGGGTCAAGCACCCACATGCTGGAGCCAGCCCTACACTCACTCCCTGTGTGGCCTTGGGCAGGTTACTTCACCTCTCTGGGCCACAGCTTCTTCACATGTAAAGTGAGCATAATAACAATATCTCCTTATGATGTGATCTATTTTTTAAAAAAGAGCAGTGCTTGGCACCTAGGAAGCGATAATATTTTCACTGTGTAACTCAGCACCATCCAATAGAAATATAATGTGAGCCACAAATGGAAGCCACATATGTAACTCAAAATTCCTAGTATCTACAGTTAAAAAATGAAAAAGAACCAAGTGAAATTAATTTTTCTTTTCTTTTTTTTAAAATATATTTTATTTATTTTTTACAGAGAGGAAGGGAGAGGGACAGAGAATTAGAAACATCTATGAGAGAGAAACATCAATCAGCTGCCTCCTGCACACCCCCCCACTGGGAATGTGCGGGCAACCAAGGTACATGCCCTTGACCGGAGTCAAACCTGGAACCCTTCAGTCCGCAGGCCAATGCTCTATCCACTAAGCCAAACCGGTGCAGGCATGGAATTAATTTTAATGATACCTTTGTTTAACCCAATATGTCTAAAATATCATTTTTTAAAAATATATGTTTTTATTCCTTTTCAGAAGGAGGGAGAGGGAGAGAGAGAAACATCAGTGATGAGAGAGAATCATCAAACGGCTGCCTTCTGTATGCCCCCTACTGGGGATCCAACCTGAAACCAGGGCATATGCCCTGACTGGGAATCAAACCATGACCTCCTGGTTCATAGGTCGATGCTTAACCACTGAGCAAACCCGGCTGGACTCTAAAATATGATCTTAACAAGATAAATATATACAAATATTTTACATCATTTGTATTGTACCAAATTTGAAACCCCGTGTGTGTTGTACACTCACAGCACCTCCCCACAGACTAGTGACATCACAGCACTCACAGGCCCCGCATGGCCAGGGGCTGTGGTGCTGGCCAGTGCCATCTCAGTAGCCTTGATGTTTCCATTCTTCTAGAGCAGTTTCTCAGCTTCTGCACCGCTGACATTTTGAGCGTGTGGTGGAGACAGAATCTAAACCCGGAGTATATATATAGAAAGAACTAGATGTAAGCACAGTGACCCTGTGTTATTCAAAATCCACACAGCCCTGGGGGACACCAGGCTTGGATGTGGGTTTCACAACCTCAGCACTATAGACATTTGGGGCCAGATAATTCTGTCGTGAGAGCTGTCCTGTATCTTGTGCAGCGGCACTCCTGGCCTCCACCCACCAGATGCTAGTAGCACCCCCACCTCTATCCCTATCTCCATCCGACAAGGCCAGATATCCTGGGATGGGGGTGGGGAGTCACTCCTGCTTGGGTTGCTTCTGTTTAAATTCCTCTAATAGCTTCTCACTGAATGGAGGATGAAGTCCAGGCTCCCCACTGTGATTGGCAGAGTCCTGAGCCCTGGCCCTGCCTGCTGAGTGCATCTCCTCCTCTCTCCTTGGCTCCTGCTGTAACCCACCCCACCACTTTTTAAAACATTGCTTCTTCTTTAAATATTTTTAAGTGTTTTTCATTTGATTGATTTTGTGAGAGAAAGAGAAGAGATTTGTGCATTCATTTGGTTGATTACTATACGAGCCCCAACCAGGGATCAAGCCTGCAACCTTGGCATATCAGCAGGATGCTCCAACCAACTGAGCTATCAGGCCAGGGCAAAGCTGTTTCTATAAATCATGACTTGTCAATGCACAGGTAGCTACTGATAAACAGCCTGTTTGCTTAAAGGATTCTAGAGGCTAATCTCAAAGGAAGCAGACTCCAGCCCTCAGGCATATTGGTTCTAGAAGATTTGCTCACCTTTGAAGAAAGCCATAGCACCCTCAACTAAGAGCCCACACCCCCTTTTGGGGGACTGTTCTACCCCACCCCCACCCCCCGAATCCCCAATAAAAGCCCCTGCCTGCACTGAGATGTTAAGATGGTCTTTGTGACTAGAGTCCCCTGGCTTCTCAAGCTGCTGGCTCTTGAATAAACCTGCTTTCCATCCTCCTGCAACCTCTGCTCAGCAGGCTGCTTCAGATGCAGTTCAGGTCCTGCGCCCTCCCCTATCCTAACAGAGGTGGTGAGGACCAGAAATCCACATCTGTCCAGAAAAGGTGTCTTTTCCTAATTTACATAATTGACAATATCCTTGCCTATCTGGCTACCTGATGCTGCCAGAGGTCCAGTCCCAGTGGAATTCCCCACTGAAGCAGTGGTCCCTCTGGTACCTCTGGCCTGGCCAGGCCCCGTGAGACCCAGCCTGGACAGAAAACGGCCAGAATATATATAATTTTAAAAATTGATTTCAGAGAGGAAGGGACAGGGAGAGAGAGATAGAAACATCAATGATGAGAGAATCATTGATTGGCTGCCTCCTGCACACCCCACACTAGGTATTGAGTCCGCAAGGTGCCCTGACCGGAAATCAAACTGTGACTTCCTCCTGGTTCATAGGTCGACGCTCAACCACTGAGTGTTCTGGAAAGAAGGGGTCACTGAGAGGGCAGTGTTAGGAGGATGAGGTAGGAGGATGAGCCAGGGCCTCTGAGCAACTTTCCCAGGCCCCCTGGTCCCAGCCTTCCCCCTCCCGACCCCACTCTGGCTTTGTCTGCCTGCTCCCTGTGACAGCTGGGGAGGCTGGGCCTCGCCCCGGCTCCTGCCATCAGCCATCTCTGTGTGGCACTAAAGATGTGTTTGGAGCCAGGTCCTGGCAGCGAGCTTGGCAGGCAGCTCGGCGTTGCCTGGGAGACCACAGAGGAGGAAAGCTCTCCGCAGTGCTGCACGGCTCTCCAGGGGTAGATGGCTGGTGGTCCCAGAGGCGCCTCTCTGGGGGGCTCCAGCCTCTGTATGCCTTGCTTTGGTCTCCCACTCACCCTTGAGCCAGACAGGAGAACTGAGGTGTGGAGGGGAGGGGTGGAGAGACTCACTCACTGTCACACCGAGGGTCAGTGGCCAGGAACTGAGGACAGAGCCGGCCTGGCCTCCCAGCCTTGGCTCTGCCACCTCCTGGAGCTGCAACCCAGGAACACACACCAGGGGGCGTGTCGGTACCTGAGGCCAGGTCCCCACTCTGCCCTCTGGAAAGACCTCAGGTTCTGAGCAAGGCCAGAAACCCCCAGCTCTGGCCCTGGATAAGTAAAGGCCGAGGAATGGAAGCTGGGCTCCCTGCTGGGGCCCCAGGGGAGTGGAGCAGGGGGGTGGGGCCTCAGGCTGGGGACGTGCACCCCCTTCCCTCACATGGCAGGAAACCCAAGCGTATGCTATTGGGTGGGGGAGAGCATAAGTCCCTCAGGACAGCTCTCTGGGCTGTTTCCTCCTCAGAGCTGGAGAAGCAGGGGTGGGGCCTCCCACCCCTGATCCAGGGGCCGTGATGGAGGGTTTATTCTCAAAGTGAATATGGGTGTTTTGCTACAGGTGATTCTAAAATAAACACTCTTCAGCCCGGATGTGTGCAACACACAAGCCTTCCAGCCAAGTGCCTAGAAATTCTGAGGAGGAGAGGGGCTCCCCTGTGGCCTGCCCACAGGGACCCCACGGCTGGTGGGGGCTTCCCTACGCGCCCCCTAGTTCGCCAGGCCCTCAAGAGCGCACAGCAGCCTGGGCTGGAGACTGAGGCTGAGCCTGTCAGGGCTGTGGAGACTGATGGGGGTGGGGCCGTCAGCCTGGGATGGGGAAGGCAGGCGAGTCACGCCCCAGAAGAGGAGGGACAGGGGACAAGCCCCTCCAAGCACAGATCTGATTGGGTGGAGCAGGGGGATGGCTGGACGCTCTTCAGCACTGACATTCAGAGTGGATCAAGTGGGGACACAGCCAGCCGCTCTCCGGTTCACAGAACGGAGCGGAAATTGCCCACAGCCCTCTCCTCCATGTGGCAAATGGAAATCCCCACCTGCTGGAGGTTGTCATTGTCACCCAGGCAGAGTCTGCTCCTGGGGCTGCCTGCCTGAGCTGTCAGCCGACTCCCAAACAGGCTGATTATCCCCATCTGGGAAAACAAAACCTGTCAGCAGCCCGCCTGCCTGCGAAGAAGCCTGTCTCCTTAGTGAGAAGTAATGAGAGGAGCAGTGCCCCGCCCCCCCACTCCCAGCCCTGATCTGCAGTAGGAGGTGAATAACTACCCATGGCTTTCTCCTGTCGCAGGCAACAGGCTTCCGCCATCACTTCCTCCTCCTCTGAGAAGCCTTCCAGGCCTGGGCCCACCCTGGCCAGGCTCACTGCAGGCTTCACGGACCCCTCCCAGGCGCTGTGGCGAGCTTCAGACCATGTTCTCCTGTGCAGCCCCAGAGCTTTGGCCTGTATTTCAAAAGAGGGCTCTTGGTTGTACTGTTTGTTGCTTCAGAGGAAACATCTCTGAGCTAGACGATTGCTGGCTCCTGCAGCGAGAATTCTGTTCCTGGTGGGACGGGGCCACGTAGGCAAGAGGTGAGGCTTGCCTCTCATGATTTCCTGCCCCTGCCCTTGCCCCTGGGTTCCCTCCACCTGGGATGCCCCTCAGCCTACCTGGCATATCTACAGGTCTTCAAACCCAGCCAACCCCAACCTTCCCCAGCCCCCGGGGCGTCTTTGTATCTCCACCTGGCACGGGGTGCATTGAGGGAGCATCTTCACCCACTCTCCCCGCCTGGCAGCTCCTGGGTGCAGGGATATGTATGCCAGCACCCAGCCCAGGGACCAGGCCACGTTCATATCCGGGAACGTGCTGAGTGAAGGACAAGGAAAATTTCCTCTGTCCCAGCCTGACTTCCCCACCTGCCTCCCTCCGTGTTCGCTGCTGGTGCCACCCTTTCCTTCTCCCTCCCAAGCTCTCAGGAGGCTCCCTGTGATACCTAACTCAGGGCCCTCCTCCTGGCCTCCTGGAAGGGGGACCAGCGCCCTCTGAACGCCTCCAGTGCACCAGGTAAAGGGATGGCATTTCCCACCGTGTTCTGGTCTGACCCTCACAGCACACAGTATGTTTGGAGTCAAGTTCCCCACTTTACAGTTTTTAGAGATGCAGAAACTGAGGCTCAGAGATGACACAGGTTCTCAGTGACGGAGCAAGGACCGGAGTTCCAGGCCTCTTGCTCCCTGCGCCAGGGCTTGCTCTTCTCCATTCGACCAGGGTTCCAATGACCAAGCCTCAGGCAAGAAGTACTGTCCCTGGGCTGACTGTGCACAGTCGTCACCGTCAGCTAAATGCTAAGGGGCACATGCCATGTGCCAGGTGTACTGCTAAGTGTTTTTACAAGAACTGGTGCGTGATAAATTTCACAACAACTCTGAGATTTGTGCTTTTATAATCTCCACATTGCAGATGCGGAAACTAAGGCACAGAGGGGTTAGCAAACCTCTCTAAAGTCACGGCTAGTAAGTGGCTGAACCCATATTCTTAACAGCATTCAGGCCAGAAATAGAAACTGCAGCTAGCCAGAAGGATGCCCTGGGGACAGCTGCCATGCCCCCCACCGGGTAGCACAGTGCAGAGTGCCAGCCCTCTGCCTACCCTGCCTACCGCTCCTGAGAATGGGCCCAGAGTTCGCCACCCTCTTTGCCTCCACTCCCCTCACCCCCAATCCCCACCTCACTGTGAGTTCATCAAGGGCAGGGCCCAGATTCAGCCTCTTTTATTTCCTCCCCAGGGGAGCAGAGACTCAAGCTGGACGGAAGGGGAGCATGAAGACTTTGCCTATGCATTTACATTTACCCTGCCAGCTTCCAAGCAGATGCAAGGCGGCTTAGAATATTGAGATGCATAATTAGGACAATACAATTAATTCTTCTAAATAGAGCTGCTGCAGCCAACCAGCCGCCAGGAGATGAAGTTCTCCAGGCAGCTGTGAGGCCCAGGAACCTGGGTTCATGTCCCTGCTTTGCCACAAGCAATCTCCTGTAGGTGGCTCCTGCTTTGAAGTCTCAGCATACCTGCCTGTGAAATGGGTGGGCTCACTACTTCTCAGAGATTGAGATCGGTGGATGTTTTTCCTAACTGTTGGAGCCCTGGGGGTAAATCAAGGCCACTGCCGTGGCTGCTGGGGGTGGGTGTGGGGGCAGGGGTCAATAGTGGGCCCAGCCCATCAGCCCTCTGAAAGCAGAGAGACTTTCTTGCATCTCAGGCACTGGGCTCCTGCTAAAATGGTTTGGAAAACTCCTCCATAGAAGTTGTTCCCTGAAAGCCCTCACAGGTATAGAGTTGGCTCTTCTCTGGGCTGCAGGCCCTTGCCCACACCAAGCCTCTGTTCTGGGCATAGCCTGCATTCCCAGAAGGACATGAGAGCCCAGGGGTGACATAGGGTGCCCTTGGGGGGGGGCATACAATGCAGGGGCTTGCCCCCAGTGGGGATTGCAACAACAGAAGCTGGGGTCCATTTTCTCCCTAGACAGGCATTCACCCGGGGCCTCAGACCAGGGACTTGTGCGCTGATCGGGGAGCCCTGGGTTTCAGGGCTGCCCTCAGCCTCCTCAGCTCAGCTACACACCCTGGGCTCCAGCGAGTGTGAGAACACTTTCTCCTCGAGGACATCTCATTGGCCACCGGCAGGAGGGCAGATGGCCCAGATCAGCTCCTGTCTACCTTCAGGGACTGGATGTTCCAGCCGCAGTGGCTTCAGGGATGCCTCCAGGCTGCCCAGAGGGCCAATGCCTCCTGTGGGGACCTCAGAGCTGTGCCCTCAGCTCCCAGCACCCAGGTGCCAGTGGCCTCCCTCAGCTCCGGGCACGGCTGGGGGACAGATCTTGGATCACTGTGGCCTGCTGGGTGGCACAGGGCCACCACTCTCGCAGCCAGTGTCCCTGTGATACACTTGCTGGTGCACTCTGTCATCACACAGTCTAGTCTCAGCCTGAGCCTCCCCCAAAAGTCTAGCACCCAATCCCCTACCCCCCATACCATCCATCAATTGGTTATTCACACAACAAGAGATCTGAACTGCAGCTGAGTTCAGGTTCAGTCTGTGTGGTACCCACGCACCCTGGGAAGGGAGAGTCCTGGGCCCTGGGAATGGGGTTCAGGAACTAAACCCTCAGACACGTGCTGGTCTAGTCCTCTAGCTCTGAAGCAGGAAGGAGAACAGAAAGGCAGTAGGAGGGCCAAGAGGACCTTGGCCAAGCCCCGGACCCGTGGGCTGGGAGAGGGTAGAGATGCTGGGGATCAGATTCTCCATCCCAGGAGCACAAGATGGAGAGGCCCCCTGGGCTGTGGAGGAACCTCCACATTCCTCCCAGGACGGCTTACAGACCCCTGCCTGCCTGATGGGTGCCTGGCAACAGCATGCCAGGCTGGGTCCTGGGATAGGGGCTTTTCCACCAGCTACCCCCAGGCTGTGACCCTGAGGCCCCATGATTCCTGCCAGCCTCAGGCCTCACTGCATTTCCCCTCTGCAGCACTGGGCTGCCGTGACCTTCCCTCAGCCTCCTTGACCCTACTCACTGCCATTCTACTCTGCCTCCCCTTAAACGATGGGGGTCCCGACCCATCTCACTCATAGCAGAAACTTTCAGGCAGCACTGACATATGTCACCCCCTCACTTCGCAGTGGAGAATGATTAGAACCAAGAGACATTACCCAGGGTCTTGAACAAGGAAGTGTGCCAGACATAAGGCCTTTGACACAAATCATTGGGATGATCCAGTAAGTTTGGGACCCCTGTGGTTGGCTGGGAGACTGGGGGGTAGGGCATTGCTAACCATGACAGGTGCCATCTCCTTCCCCAAATGACCAGAGTAGAGATACCCAGGCAGGGATTGCAAAGGAGGGGCTGGCTTTCCCCACCCACCAGGCTCAGAGGGCACAGCCAGCTCATGACGGTGCCCCCCAGCGAGACTTTCCCTCCCTTGCCAGCCCTCCATCCCCCTCCCTCTGCCCTCCCACACCCAGGAGGGGTCCAAAACCGGCTAAGCTGAAGGAGGGGAGAAACACTAGGAAAGAACAAAGAAGCCAGCCACGGACCTTTCCCAGGGCCCTCCTCCCGGCCAGGTCCAAGGCCTGAGCTAGCTAGGCAAGGGGGAAGGTGCTAAGAAATCAACAATTTCATTAATGTCACTGTGGCCTGAGAGGGAGCAGAGAAGGTGTGGCACCTGCCTGAGTCTTCATCTAATAAAGCAGGAGAAGACTTGCCCAATAGCATGTTTTCAAAGGGGCTGCGAGTGTAAGAATAAAACTGTGTTTTCAGCAGACCAGGACCCGCTGTTCGACATACTCCTGTAAAACACAAGGCTGGCACCTGTCCTAGTCAATGTGAGCTAAAATGGTCACCCCCAGACACCTCAGTCCCAGCTGACCTGGAAGGACCAAGGCAGTGGTCACGCGCTCCCTTCAGCACAGGCGTTCTGGGCTGCCTTTCTGTTCACCTGCCCTGCGTACCTCCAGCTGCAGCCCTGCCAGTCATCCATGCCGTGTCTGGCCAAGCAGCTCTCTGCCCTGTTGGAGCCCAGTGTCCCTATCTGAGCAGGCCGAGGTCATTGCTAAAGGCTTGGCCCATTATAACTCTTCAGGTGATGGCAGGGGTTCCCTCACCTGTGATCCTGAGAATGGCCTTAGTCTAGGTGGGCACAAGATGACAGCGAGGAAAATGTAAAATTCAGGAAATGTCATGCAATTCGAGTTTCTGGCTTCTCCTGTGCAATTAGCCAGTATAACCACACAATAGTCAACGGGAGGGGGGAGGAGCAGTGCCTGTCATCCAGAAAACAAGTTAGCCATTTGGCTGCAGTCTCCACCATTCTCTATCGCCCCTCCATCCCTAATGCCAGCTGCTATCTAACCACTGAGCACATGCTGTTGTTTTAGTAAAACCAATGTATCTGTCACCGTGTTACTGTCAGAAGTGGAAACTTGAACTGGAAAGACATATGTTTTAAGCAAAACACTACCAAAGGGAGGCTGTTTCCTTGGAAAGACACTTAACCACCAAATGCCTGATCCTGGATCTTATTTGGCATCCGGGTCCAGGCTTATAGCGGTTGAGTTTGTGTTCTCAGCTTCCCCAGGGGACTCCCTGGCCCTGACCCCCTCCCTGGCTGCTGCCCCCAAAGGAGTGAGGGGTCAACACAAGTGCCCAGCCCCTGGATGTTCCTCCGGGAGGCTCTCCTTCCTCCTCTGCTCACACCCAGAACCTCGGTCCTAGGAGGGGAGGCCTAGATCTCGGCAGGAGGAGGAGCCTTGTTGGTGCAGAAGCCAGCGTGGAGCCAGGCTGGACAGGAAGACATGGGGGCCCGCAGGGCCATCCTGGACCAGCCTTCCCCTCAACCCCGAGTCTGCGACTTCTGCAGATCCCCACTAGGAGAACAGCTGACAGCAGGATAAATCCACGCTCCCGGGCCCTCTCTCTCCTTCCCTCTGCTGGAGTCGCCATGACAACCAGAGTTCAACCTCTATGCCAAAAACACTGAGAAAGCAACAACAAAAGCTCCAACCTCAGCCTGGAGAAAAGGGGGCAAGAGGGGGGCATGTGGGCCAGTGCCTCCCCTTCTCCAGCAGCCCCAGAAGGAAATGCGGAACTGGGGGGGAGGGGGCACCCGCCAGAGGCAGGGACGGGGAGGGCTGTAACGGTCTGCAGGGATTTCTTCTTTTCCTCCGTTTTCCAGATACCTCCTCACAGCTCACAGCTGGGCCTGCAGTTTCTCCGTCTCAGGAGACCTGAACCCTGAACAAGACTGTAGGAAAGACAAGCAGATCTGCTTGGGTACCCGCCCCACCCCAACAGGAAAGTAGGTTTGCCATCTGACCACCTCCTCCTGACGGTGCGCAGGCACACAGGGCTTCTGGTCTGCATCCGAGGGGCTCTCTTAGGCCGAATGTACAGTGAGGGTTGCCAGGCACTTGAGAAACACTTCAAAATTAAAGATCAAGGTCCAAGCAAAGGAAACACAAGGTCCAAACTGGAAAAAAAAGAACATGGAGAAAACAGACAATGCAGGGAACAGAAGAAACCTCAATGAGAACACTAGTGACAATATTTTTAATGAAGAAGAAAAAACGCCTCTGGTCAATGTGGCTCAGCTGGTTGGAGCGCCGTCCCATACACCACAAGGTGATGGGTTCGATTCTGGCCGAGGATTGTACAGGAGGCAGCCAATTGATGTTTCTCTCTCTCCCCCTTCCTCTCTCTGAAATTAAAACAAGAAACAAACACACAAAAAACATATACCATTAAAAGAAAAATCACATCCAGACATAAAGAAGTTCTGAAAAAAGAGCACAACAAAAATGAGCTCTGGGACATTAAAATAAAAAGAGTAATATATTTAAAAATCAATCAAAAGGTGGAAGATTTTTTTTTTAAAGAACATAGGGGAAACGATTACAAAAAAAATTGGAGCTCTATTTTAGGAAGTCCAACATCTGACTAAAGAAAATTTGAGAAAGTGAGGACAGAGGACATGTAGGAGAAATGTTATCAAAGAAATTACACATAAAAGCATAAAGGAACTGAAGGATGTCCATTCCCAGAACAGGAAGGCGCACCCTGTGCCCAGCACCATGGAAGCGGAAAAACTCATAGGTGCGAATCAGGACGGTCGTGAAGAGATCTTAGGCGCTTCCAATGCGACAGAGCAGGTCACAGGACACCAGGAGCCGGACTCTACTGGCGTGGGAAGGGCCCCGAGCTGCAGGGGGACTAGGCTCAGGCAGGTGAGGCCCCCACTCTCAGGGCCCTGCAGGGGCCGGGGCAGAGCCTGTATTTGAAAGTATGACATTGTGTTCATTGTGAATTTTTAAATGTGTTTTAATGTTTTTTTTAATATTATGCTAAAATACTATTTGCCTTGATGACCGAGTTCAGGTGCTTCTTAAGCCGTGCACCGCAGGAGGGTGCCTCACTCTCCCTACCCTAGTTCTGGCCCTAGAACTGGCATTCTTTTTTTTTTTTTTTTTAATATATTTTATTGATTTTTTACAGAGAGGAAGGGAGAGGGATAGAGAGTCAGAAACATCCATGAGAGAGAAACATCAATCAGCCTCCTCCTGCACATCCCCCACTGGGAATGTGCCCACAACCAAGGCACATGCCCTTGACCGGAATCGAACCCGGGACCCTCAGTCCACAGGCTGACGCTCTATCCACTGAACCAAACCAGTTAGGGCTAGAACTGGCATTCTTGCCTGACCGCCTGGCCAGGGGCCTGCACCTTGGGCCGTAATCCTCACTCTAAGCCTCCTCGGATGGACGTGGAGCCGGGCTTCCAAGCACTGGCTGCTCGGCAGGGTGGGTGGCAGCAGGGCAGGCATGGTTTCTGGAGCCCTCGCCTTCCCTGGACAGCCGAGCAACAGCCTGCCTTTTCTGGCTCCCTCTGCATGGGGTCGGGGGGACATAAGGGGAGCAGAGCGGGGGTGGGGGGAAGAGATGACTGTCTGCCCCACTGTGGGCTGAGGAACTTCTACGGGGGGGAAAACTCACATGCATGCAACATTTTCTTTCTGGAAAAGCCATCCAAACAGTCCAGCTGCAGAGCCCTCCAGCTTCCTGAGAGAGGAAGTTCATGCCTGCTCCTGGCGTGGCCGGCTGATGCTCTTGTGTCTCACCCTGGGCTCAGGGACCTTTGAGATCCAGTGCGACTGCTGTGCGATGACTAATGATCGCTTACCACGCGCCAGACACGATGCTATGCCGGGGCTTTGGACAAATTATCTCAGTGCATTCCCACGCCACCTGGTGAGGAAGACACCATTTCCACCTTCATTGTACAGAGGAGGAAACTGATGCCCAGAGAAGTCAAGCGACTGGCTGGAGGGCACACAGCTGGCAGGGGTAGAGCTGAAATCAGCACTCCGTCACCCTGGCCCCCATGCTCAGAAGCATTCCATCATCCCACCTCCCCCAGCAGAAGTGTCCAGAGTTCGGGCTGGAGTCAGGCCCATTGTCTTTGATCTGTGACCGCCTGACCATGGCGAGGTCCAACCCCACCCCTGACTCCCCATTCCCTCCTTCCCAGCCCTCTCCATCTTGGTCCCCAATTACTCAGAGCTGCGGGAGGCCTGCCAGGGAAGAAATTAGAGCTCGCATCCGTTATTCTATATTTACCACCTGACGACTGAGAAGGATCTATCTTCTGCACAATTAAATGAAAAGAGTTTTAATATCGGCAGGCAAAGGACTCGGGCATCAATGGAGAATTAGGTTAGAGCCAGCAATTGGATTAGCACCGAGCTGCAAGCCAAATGAGGACTTGGACACGGGAGGGTCATCCTTCTCCTGGTGACAGGCCCTGGGTGGGTGGGGTGCTAGGTTCCCGAGACTGGCCTGACCTCCATCCCTGAGGACCACAGACTGGGAGAGGCAACCTTTCCCAGAATCCTCTGTGAAGAGAAATGAGGGTCAGGTGTGGTAGATGAGCTGAAACAGTGGCCTCCCAGTGAGCCACCACTCCCACCCCTGAGGATGAGACCTCATCATGTGTCCGAGTTCATTTCCTCTCCTTTCCCTGGAGCTGTTGAAGGCCCTCCTGCTCTTCTGTCCCCTCCACTTAACCTGTAAACATGCACACACCAGCCTTTAATAAGCCTGCTTCTTGCCCTGAAGTGCAGCAAAGGGCTGCAGGGCCAAGTGTGACCCCAAGTGAGGGAACCGCAAAGACACCAGTCAAATAACTGTCCCTTCCTTGTTTTTTCCCCCAACCCCCCCCCCCCCCGAGTTTCTTTCTTTAAGTGCATTCGTGTGAATCCCATGTCTTCACTCTAGCTTTGCTAGGGGACAACGTGGGGGCCAACTCCCTCATGGCCAGGGAGATTCTGGCCCTCTCTGCTTTTGCCAGGCGCCATGGCTGCCCTGAAGAAGCAAACCCAGCTCTGTGGCTGGACAGGCGGGCAAGTCCTTCCTTTCAGCTCCCTGGAGATGGGCACCCTGTCCCCCACTCCCAGCAGAGCCCCAGGAGTCAGGCAGTCCAGCCCTGCCTCTTGAAAACACGGCCGCCGGTCCATGTGTGCAGACCCCAGAACCAAAGATGTAGCCGCCACCTGGGGCTCTTCTGGTTGCGGTCCTCCCCTCTCCCTGACAGCAAGTGTTTCCTTCCTGCCTCCTGCCTCTGTGCAAGGAGTCCAGTCCTGCTGGCATTACCTCAAGAGAAGACGGGAGTCAGCTGGTGATTAGCAGAGAACACCAGCCATCTTCCCCCAAACTCACAAATTTAACAGCCTGATTGTGAACTATGGGTTCCCAGTCAGTAGCCTCATCACAGAGGGTAAGACTGAGGCTCCAGGAAGTAAAATGACAACCAGAGAATTAGATGTGGGACAAGACTATCCCGAGACTCCCTAATACCAGCAAGTGGAAAATATATCACTACTGCCTGTTGGTCCGTGGTGTGCCCAGTTTTGGGCTGAATTGTGGTTGGCAGTGACAAGAACAGCGTAGGGTCTGAGACTTTACCCTGTTTATGAGTTCACAAGTGTGCCTGCTAATGAAGACAGGACTCCTGCCTGAGTCAGAGAGAAAGCACTATGCTACTTAGGGCAAAAACAGTAACCAAAGCTTCATGTTGATTAACTCTGGTTCTCCCATGCCACCCAAGTCCCATAAAGGCAGTGCAAGGGGCCCATAGTGGGTGAGCCACTCAGTGGTTATGTTATAGGAGAGGAATGCTGAGCTTGGGAGAGTCCCCACTTTTATATTATGTGGAGGAAGTCTGCTCTTTGCATGGTAAGAGTTGCTACCTCATCTCTCATGGTTGCTCATGGCAAACATGACCTTGCGGACTGACCCAGGTGAAGAGTGACCAGGGTCTTGCATTCTTGGCATAACCAAAAGAAAGGTTCAGGAATGCCCAAGGCATCACAAATTTTCTCTCTCAACAGGGGAAAAATACAGGAGGAGGGGCTGGCATTGTTCCTCCATTGTACTCCAGATGACCGTACTCATGGGCACTGCCTTATGCACACACAGTAAACTTCTCCTTGGAGTTCCCCCTTTTTATCACAGAAGCAACATCATTAATCAAGGCTGGGTTCCCTGGGTATCTCACCGTAAAAGCAAAAAGAATTGTCAAATGAGCCTGAGTAAGAGCATACAGAAATATTGGAGAAATAGATCTAAATTCACCAAAAAGCCCAGAGTAAAACTAGACTCATATTACTTCATGAGTGTATCAGTTAGGATGAGATAGATTAGGCTGCAGTAACAAATAACCTCCCCTCCCCCACAACCTCAGTGGTGTAAAACCATGCAGGAGTTTTTCTTATTCATGCTTCATGGCCATCATGGTTAGTGGGGGCTCTGCTTCAGTCCCCAGATTGATCAGACTAATGGTCAGCTGATGTCTGGACCTTTGCCATGAGCCGAGGCTGAATGAAAAGAACAGATGGGCAAGCCTGTACTGGCTTGGCTCTTTAAGCTTCTGCCAGACGTGACCCCCATCTCTTCCATTTACAGCCATCACCCAGGGAAGTCATATGGCATTAACTCACTTCAGGTGTCTGGAGAGAAAGAGCCAGAGAATGCACATCCAGCCCGTGCTCTCACTGCTCTATCAAGGAACCAGAACAGGAAGTCAAATGCGGGCATCCTGGGAGCGGTTCATGAAAAGCTGAACAGAACAGAGTTCCATTGGCACACTCCTGCCCTGGCTCTGCATCAAGAGTGGGTGATGGACACACACATTTCTTAAGTTCTCCCAAAATATTTAAGATATTCATGTGCCAACGTTTCTGATTCTCTACTTTAACTGACCATTTCAGTGATCTCAATAATAGACTTGTGAGGCTTATCTTAGATTCCCGGAACCCCCGGGGACAATTAAGTGGCTCTTTACTGAAGGATTCAGATAAATAAAGTTGCTCCAAACTTGGAGGAGGGGCGCAGATTTTGGAGGGAATCCCAGGAGGCCAGTCTTTTGCACTCCAATCTTTCCTTTCTCTTTAAGTCTCTTCTCCATCTGACATCACTGCTCTTCCCCTTAGCAGATGGGTGGGCTTTGCCAAGCCATGTAAGCTCTTTGTACCCCAGTTTTCTCACATATAAAATGGGGGTGCCAGTGGTGCCTACCCCATAGGGTTTTATGAGGTTTAGTTAAAATGACACATGTAACATGTTTAGAACATACAGCCTAACGTCTAATGACAGCCTGATGTCTGAGCTAGAAAAGCATCAGCTATTTTTATCATTATTCCATGGACACACACCCTCCTCCCAAGATGAGGATGTTTCCTGACGTTATGTAAGTGATGCTGCCTCAGGCATTTGCTGGGTATTTGCGATGTCCTCATTTTGTAGGTTTTCTGCTGACCAAAGGCGGGGGAGAAGGCACCTCTGTCCCTTCAACGTCCCTGAGAAAGTCAAGGAGTGCTCCTTCAGTTGGTCTTTCTGTCCAGGCAGAGTTGTGTCTGCTTTTCTTCTACATCCCTTACAGCAAGCACAACTCCCCACTGAGACCCGAGTTCCTGTGTCGTCTCTGGGAAGAATACCAGCTTCTCCAGCTGCCCCAGTTCTGACCCTAATCCATGGGCAGAAACAAGCCAGGTGTGCGGCCCTGAAGGCGTCTTTGTCTCTTTCCTGATGGAGCACCTGGGCACCTGGATCTCCTTGGGAACCGGAAGTGTCTGTGTTCCAGGAGGCTTCCTGCCTGTCCTCGATGCTAGGGCTGCTGGCACTAATAGCCCAGGCCAGGCGGCTTGAGGACAGCATTCACTGCCTCACAGGTCTGGGAGCTGGCAGTCCCAGGTCAAGGTGTCGGCAGGGCTGGCTGCTTCTGAGGCCTCTGTCCTTGGCTTCTAGATGGCGGTCATCGCTCTGTGTCTTTAGACGCCTTCCCTCCTGGGGGGACCACGGCCTATGGTCCAAATTGTCCTTCTTATAAGGAGACCAGTCAGATTGGATTAGGTCCCCGCCCCAATGACCTTTTTTACTTTAGTGACCTCTTCAAAGGCCCCATCTCCAAATGCAAGTGCTGGGGGTCAGGACTTCACCATATGAATTGGGAGGGCCAATTAGGTCCAATTACATCCATTCTCAAGGGTCAACCCTGACACCAGGGTGGGCGCAAGCTTTGATCCACCTCAGTCTGTGCTGGGAGTTGCCTACTCTGTGATCAGCATCCCATTATCTCCTCCATTACCCCAACCATTTCACTCTGCCCAGCCTCGCGCTCTTGCAGGAGGCCTCCTCTGCTCCAGCCCATACTCACCTCCCACCTCCAATCTCTACAGCTGGCTCCTGACTGTCCTCAGAAAATGAGTTTCCCCGGTCTCGGCCGTCAACCCTGCCCTTGCCCCTTGGCCTAGGGTTCCCTCGGGAGAGCCGACATCCCCACGGCACCCCACAGACAGCGACCCACAGAGGGCGTGCACAGGCTGGACATGGGTCCCTGTGAGAGGCCAGAGGCTGCAGACAGGAAGAGAGGGTTTAACGGGGAAGGCAGGCCGCCCTTGCCCTGGAAGTGACATTGGGATTTGGGAGCAGGAAAAGGCCTATTGGATCTACTTGTCCTCCTGGCCCCACCCCTGGCCCCAGCGAGCGCTGGCCCTGGCTTCCTCAGTGGGAGATGACGGCTCCCAGATGTTCCAGATGTTCCCAAGGGCTCCTCGGCCTCCAAGTGCAGCAGAGGGTCAAAGGGCAGCCTTGTCATTTCCTGCAGAGGATCTGTGGCTAACCACGGGGCGTGGTTTGAAAGTTTCCGTATGCGTCGTCGCACTTCTCTTTTGAATACTTTTCTGTGTGTCTGTCTCCTTATTGCCCTGATCGTCTGCCTTCTGGTTGTCGGTCTCTCAGCGGTACGAGGCTCTGTAATGCGGAGGGAGGGGCTGCGTCGGAGACCACTCCAGTCTTGTTCTGCTCTGCTCTTCATGTGCCTGGACCCCGGTGCCTGGAGCAAGTGCTTGGTACCTAGGAGAACGTGGGTTCAACATGGGAATAAATGTTTGAATGACCAGGACAGGCATACCTGGTGTCAGGCCCCTGGGGTGCTGTGTAGACTAGAGAAGTGTTACCAGGAGGGGAAATACCCCTGTAAACGAGGAGAGACAAGACACCTGGGAGGGCCCTTCACAGCACCGGCTGGGAGGACAGGCCACTTGACCTCTAAGGCCTGGTTTCAAAGGTCAGGAGAGCAGAAATGGAGAGAGTCCAAGAGAAAGCACAGCCTGATAGTGAGTCCCCTGTCACTGGAGGCATGCAAGGCTAGTGAAAGGCCAGGATGCTACCCAGAGGGAGCAGAGCAGAGGCCCTGAAAGAGCAGATAGTCTCAGACTCCATGGTGATGCAGAACTCTGACTCCAGCCTGGCCCTGCCTCTGGCTGCCTGGGACCAGGGCAGTCCTTTCGCCTCTCTGGGCCTTAGCTTCCTGCTTGATGGTATGTATGACCTTGAGTTTCACGACAGCCCATCCAGCCCTGAAGATCCTTGCGAAAGTCAGCCCGGAAGGGTGGGCCGTGGTCCCCCCAGGAGGGAGAAGGGAGGGAATAAGGCAGGAGGGAGCCTGGTGAGACACACTAGGCCGCGGTGAGAATTGGCTTTGCCCTGACTCCCACGCCTCCAGGCAGCCCCAAAGGCCCTCAGCCCTGAATCGGTGGCCTCAACGGCGCTGGAGGACTGGATGCAGGCTTAGCAGGGTCAGGGGCCACGCATCCTTTGGGGCAGCCCAGGCTGCAGTCAGGGCTTCAAATAACATCCATCTGGCAGTGGAAGGGCCTAGGGCTAGGAGACAGGAGGCCTGGGCGCCAGCCCTGCCCACACTCCGATGCTCTCTGTGACCACGAGCAAGGCACTCTCCCTCTCTGAGTCCCAGTGTCAGACTCAGGTCCAGGCTGTGCTGAGAAGGGTGGGACAGAGGCCAGGAGAAGCAGACGGGGTCCCAGCCTTCAAGGAGCTCTGGATGTGACTAACATCTGGGAAAGGAGCAGGAAGTAACACAGGAAAAGGGTAAAGAGGGCAAAATCTGTAAAATGGGTTTGCTGTCTCTGCCCTGCCTGCCTTCCTGTCACTTTGTGAGAGCAAAAACCTACTAGCCCGTGTCTGCATGTCACTGCAGTCCTGGCGTGCCCTCCAGTTTGTCATCTCATTTGCTCTCTGCGAGGGGACCGGAAGCTCCTTGTCACCAGGAGGAAACAGGCTCTAGGGGTTCAGCGGCCCACGCAGGCTAGGTATTCCCTGTGTGGGGCCCTCTCCCCTGCTTGGAGTCCCCGTGGTCCCTGCTGCTTCCCTGTCAGGCGCATGTCCTTGCTTCCTGCTCCCTCTTCGGCCTCCCTGGCAGGCCATGGGCTCCAGGAGTGTGGGTGTGTCTGGCTGGTTCACATCTGTATGTACAGAGCCTGGCACCCAGGAGGGTGAAGGGCAGGGGAAAGGGGGACAAGCCCTGAATCGGCGCTGGATCCCACCCAAAGGAAGGCCAAGAGCCGAGAACGAAGGTCACAGGAAGGTCTCTTTGGATGACTTCGGGCTCAAAGGATTTGAGGCAGACGCTTCAGGGACAGCGTGGGGGGAGTCAGCATTCTGGGCCTCTTTCTACACACACTTTCAATTCAACTCATTTCCACACACATTTTTTAAAGCCTGCGCTGTGGTGGGCAGAGTGGAACAGGCTGAACAAAAACCCTGCCCTCATGAAGCTTACATGCTAATGGAGAGAGATGGTAAACAAGATCGATGCACATGTCATGCAGTGTTTTAGTAGCAGGTGCCATGAACAAAGAAGTAACACGAGGAAGTGGCGCGAGACATGCCACATCCGGTGTCACAGGGAGCCCTGTGGGTGTCTGAGGGAAGATGCTCCAGGCAGAGAGCACAAGTGCAAAGGCCCTGGGGTAAGGACAGCAAGGACAGCGAGGCTGGAGCCAAGCGAGTGAAGGAAGAAGAAAGATGAGTCCACAGGGGCAGGACATGCTGGCCTGTGCAGCCCTGGGTGGGCCGCTGAGAGGCCTTGGCATTTGCTGTGAGGAAATGCGGAGCTACTAGAGAGTTTGGCAAATAATAGGGTTTCTTTTGAATCGCATTGTTTTGGGGGCTGAGCAGGGACAGCCACTATAGTCTTCTCTGAATCCAGCCTCGGCATGAACCCAGGTCCAGCTAACTCCAAACTCAGTGCTCACTCTGGTACCCCACGCTCCTGAGAAGGCACCTGTTAGCTTTGGGGGCCATGCCCTGGGCTGGGGAAGGGGGGGTGAGGCCCCAGTCAGAGGGCAGGATGCCAGAGGCCCAGGCAGCCTTACTGGGCTCTGAGCAGCTCTGTGGAGAGTATGGCTCCCTCCACAGCACAAGAAATGTGACCCCTGAGCTCTGGCCGCCAGCTGTGGATTGTTTGGGGAGAAAGAAAGAAAGAAAGAAATGGGAGAAAGAAATAGATGACAGCCTGAGCTGGGCAGTGGTGCAGGCCCCAGGATTGCTCGGCAGTCTCTGCTGGAGTCAACGCAGGCTCTCCTTTGTCTGGTCCTCCCCTACTCTCCCGCGGCCCCCAGCCAACCTCCTCAGTCACACTGCCTTGGGGAGGGTCCTCAGAAGAACTTGGCAGGAGCCCCACTTGGGGTATAGAAGGGGGAGAGGTGACCATGGAGGTGTGTGGGAGCATCAGTATATGATCACCACCCACCCGTGATCAGAACCTTCCTGCCAACCCTCCAGACCCAGATTGAAATGCAGTTCCACTGTGTGTGAGACACTGACGATGAGCAAGAAGATGAAGCTCCCTGAGCCTCAGTTTCCTCATCTGTGGAATGGAGAGAACACGAGACTTAGAAGATGGTGCACGTGGAATGCTTGGCATAGAGCCTGGCACATGGTGAGCATCCATTCCACAGCAGTCCTTTTTGTCATCGCTCAAGGGCCTGCTCTCCCTGCGTGACCCCCAGGTTGGGCTTGGCTCAGCAGGGGGCGCACAGTGACTTGCGGGCTCAGTCTGATGGGAGATCCTGGGCTGGCTGAGCTGATGCAAGAACCTAAATAGGACACCAGAAGCGGGACAGCGCCCGCAGGACTGTTCTGCAGACTTTTGGTTTTGCTCCACCCGCAGCGAGAAGTGCGTTTTTCCTTGTGATGCAGCATAAACAAGCGCAGATATGCAAAGTGGAAATTAAAGTTTCATGAAGCAGCACTTGCCCTCACTAGCTGTGATGCACTCTCTTCTCTCCCATTTCATTAAAATTATTAAATGCTGGTCACAACCCACACACAGAAAAGATTAATGAGCTAACGGGAAGCAAAGGCCCCAGGTCTGGGACTTGGTGCGCTTGCATTCGGCCTGGTTCTGGGCTGCGGGGGCTGGTAGAGCGCATGTCCACAACCATATGACTGTCCTCAGCGGGACCCCACAGGGCCACCAAGGGACCTGGAGAGAAGACCCCAGAGAGGCACCCTCGGGGGACAGAGGGCTGTATCTAGGCAAAAGAGACCAGATGGCCACTCGCCAGATGGCCTGCACAGTATGCATCTGGACTGGGAGGGTCCAAGGGACTCAGGGGCCAGAGAGAGGCAATATAGCACAGTGGTTAGCACAGAGCCTTTGCTGCCAGACTGCCTGGGCCCAGGCCCTGCCCCCAAGGCCTCCCAGCTCTTCAGCCATTGGCAAAGCTTATAACCTTTCTGTGCCTCAGTTTTCTCAGCTGTAAAATGGGATGGCGGTGATTCCTCGAAGGTTCTCTGTGTGTCTGTGTGGGGGGACCTAGAACAGTCCCTGGCACTATGCAGTGCTCATTGCTCAGTCAGATGGAGGTGCTTGCTGGTTATATGCCAGTATATGCCATATGGGACCTCTGGGTTGTCTCCCTCCACAGCCCCCACACCAGTGAGGGGGGTACTGAGCCCAGAGAGCCCAGCTCAGGCAGCATGGACAAGTGTCCCCCATTACTGCCCTCTGCAGAGGGAGCTCCCTGCACTCCAGTCTTGGCCGTGGAGTCAAACAGCACTGCATTCAAAGCCCAGCTCTGCTGGCTACAAGCTTCGTGACCTGAAGCTCGTTACCCGACCTCTGGGAGGCCAGGCCTGGCACAGGTACCCCTGCATGGGCCTGACCTTGCAGAGCTGCTGTGAGAGCTAAATGCAGTGAGCCTGGAATAAACCAGCCTCGTGCCTGACACTCATAGGCTCACGACACACACAGAAGCTGTCCTCCTCTCCGCGGCCTCTCCGCCCAGTCCCCACCCCTGTCCTCCCCAGGAGCCCCAGCTCCCAGCTCAGCCTCCTCCCAGCTCTTCTGGGCATGCAGCTTTGTGAGCCCGGCTGTGGCAGCGGCAGCCTTAATTCTAGTTCTGTGCTGGGTAATTTCCCATGATTATGGGTCTGTCGACGCGCAAGCGCTGCAGCTGCTAGAAATCCAGCGGGCCTCATCAGGGCAGGGCTGGAGCCGTGCACACACACATGCCCATACACATGTGCCCACACACATGTGCCCACACACGCACCATCTTCTGAGGGGATCTCAGCCACACGATTCCTGCAGGAGGGAGTTTAAACAACACACAGGCTCATGCAGCCTTCCCTGCAGGATGACAGGTCTGACGTAAAGAGAGGACAGGGATAGGGGAGGTCTTAGGGCCAGACTCCCTTGCAGAATCGTCCTTCTCCCCCCAGGGAGGAGCACCAGAAAAAGAGATGGCCCACCCTAGCCGGTTTGGCTCAGTGGATAGAGTATCAGCTTGTGGACCAAAGGGTCCCAGGTTCAAGGGCATGTATCTTGGTTGCAGGCTCCTCCCCCACCTGGGCCCTGGTGAGAGCTCGTGCAGGAGGCAACCAATCAATGTGTTTCTCTCACATCCATGTTTCTCCCTGCCTTTTCCTCTCTCTTCCACTCTCTCTAAAAATCAATGGAAAGATATCCTCGAGTGAGGATTAACCAAAAAAAAAAAAAAAGGAGAAATGGCCCATCTTTTCTGCTTTGAGACCCCCTGAGGGTTCTGTATATGTGTGTGTGGGTGTGTAAGTGAATGTGAGTGTGTGTCTGTGGGTGGGTGTGGATGTGTGAGTGTGTGTGGATGTGAGACAGGTTAGTCAAATGACAAATATTTATGAGACATTTGTGAGCCTTGACCCTGGGGTCAGCATGAATAAGCAAAAGGGAAGTCTGATAATACACATGAACACATGAGATTCAGTTGCTCTTCGTTATTGGCGGCTTTCACGCTTGTGAATTTGCCTCCTAGATGACACTTATTAGTACCTCGAAGCCAGTACTCACCGGCTGCCGGTCGTTCTGCTCAGGGCGGTAAAGGACTTGAGTGGCCCGAAGCCCAAGTCCCATGCTGGTAACCAGCGTCCCTTACGTCCCTTACGCGGTGGATGCGGGGCCAGGTTTCTCTCATTTGGGGGCTTTTCAGTGCTGATTTTGCTGATGCCAAGGGCCCCTCCGGGCAGAGCTGAGTGCTGCCTGGCGTTGCAAGTGCAGGAAGGCTGCGACGTGCCTACAGGGAAAGTGCGCGTGTCAGATCAGCTCTGTTCAGTCACGAGGTACAGAGCTGTTGGCCACGGGTTTGCCTGTGGGAGCTCCTTACACGTCCAGTGTGGTTTAGGGTTCCTGTTCAGGGTTCAAGTTCTGGAGGAGGCCGCACACAAAATGAAGAGAGAGAGACTAGAAGAGAATAATGGGGACCAGGCGTGGCATCTTTCCTCTAGTGGGTAAGATTGCCCACTGCTCTGGTCTTGCTCAAAGCTTTTATTAAGGCAATGGGGGAAACAACCATATACTAATACTTAGGGCAGGAAATTCCAACAACAAAGAGACAACAAGAATTTACATATCAGTAACAGGTGGGCGGCTGCTTTAACTATTGATGTCTCCATCTAAACATGAGTGAATAGCTCCCACTATTCAGGGGAATTAAGGTCGACCAACTTTCAGGCACATTTCTCTATTAGTGACAATGACCCGGTCTCTGGCATTTGCCATCAGTGAGTCAACCATATACGGAAGGTCCTGACTCACAATGGTTAATCAAAAAGTGGTTAACGATTTTTTGACTTTATGATGGTGTGAAAGCGATATTCACACGTACTTTGAATTTTGAATCGTGTGAATTTTGAATCGTGACTTTTGATCTTTCCCCGGCTAACAACAGGCAGTAGGACAGTCTCTCAGGATACTGGGCAGGGGGCCGTGTGTGGAAGCTCCCAGGCGGTCCTGCATCACAGGGTCAGCAACCCCTACCCCACAGTCTCCTGTGTCAGCATTTCTGGATATTGTGCGTTGTGTTTTCAAATCCCATCATGTCTACAAAATGCCCATCTGTGGCTCCTACTTGTGGTGAGAAGAGGGGGAAGGCGATGACTTTTGAGATGAAACTCAAGGTTATTTAACTGGAGGGAAACGGAAGTGTTCTAGGCAAGTTTAAAGGAGGCGAGGCTGGCCTGGCTGGCTTGGCTCAGTGGTTGAGCATTGACCTATGAACCAGGAGGTCGTGGTTCAATTCCCGATCGTGGTTCAATGCCTGGATTGTGGGCTCGATCCCCAGTGTTGGGTGTGCAGGGGACAACCGATCAATGATTCTCTCTCCTCACTGATTTCTCTCTCTCTCTCTCTCTCTCTCTCTCTCTCTCTCTCTCTCTCCCTTCCTCTCTGAAATCAATACAAATATAAAAAACAAACAAATAAAGGAGGCGAGGTTAAGCTGTGACATTCAGTAGATTAAATGTGTTCCAAGCATTTCGACTTAATGCTATTTTCAATGTATGTTGGGTCTATCTGGACATCAGCCCATGATAACTCAAGGAGCATCTGTGTATTAACTAAGGTGTCTGTACACAGAAACACCCAGAAACAAGGCTTTGGGTTAATCATTGACAACAATGTGACCACCGGCTTTGGGAACCCCACGCTGTATTTCCCCTAGGAGCTGTGGTTCTGTATTTGCTCACGCAGTGCTCACGGAGACTTTACAGAACATAACTACCGTGAACACTGGGAATGGACTGCAGTCACTGCCAAGTGCCATGAAGAAAATAAAACAAGGAAATGGAATGTGACGGTGAGTGAAGTCCCTGGGCAGGCAGGGTGGGCCTCTTTGAGGTGGTGACATTGGCATTGAATGGGGACTGGGTGTAGGACAGCATCCTGGAGAGCACTCGAGGAGGGTATTCGAGGGACTACCATGCTGAAATGAGCACAGCCCTGGGTAGAGTGTGTGTGGGGGTGGGGGGAGGGTGTCTGGGGACCCTGAGAAGGTGGGTGTGGCCAGGGTAGAGTGCAGAGGAGGGGAAGAGAGAAGGTTAGGCTGGGAGGTGGGCTGGTCCAGGCCACACAGGGCTCTAGAATGGAACTAAGGTTCTTTCTCAAGGTCAGGTTGGAAGTGGGGGTGCCAGGGTGACCGGTTTTACCCCTGGCCTGTGTGCCTTGGAAGGGCCAATAGGATTGCAGCAAGCACAATGTCCCAGGGGCCGTAGCAAAGGGGCTCAGAGGCTCAGAACCTCCTGATAGAGATTCAGGAATTACTCCTGGGATTGGCGGGAACTGCTGGGCAGATGGGGTTAACACTCCCTGAACTGGGGGGCCTGCTATGTGAGGGATGCCTGGACACCCGCGTGGAGCTGTGGAAGAGACAGCTGGACCCGGAGTTCGGGCTTGAGTGGGGGCACACATGGGCAGTCTCCTGCGTGCCTGTGTGAAGATCCCCCCACTTGCTAAGGGATTCCACTGGGCCTTGCTCACCTACCCAGCCCTGTCCTTCAAGCTACTTCCTGTGCTCCAGCAACACAGAGCGTCATCCCAAGAAACCCCCCTACCCCCACCCCCCCCACTCCCCCAACACACACAGATGCTTTTTTCAAAGCTATAACTTGGCCCAGCAGTGTGCGCTCTGGCAGCTGCTCCTCCGCC
>PVJC01002776.1:0-76072 GCA_004026665.1 Murina feae | reverse complement strand
AATATGTTTTTTTCTGGTTCCCTTTGCAAGTTCTTAAAGGGCCCTATGTGCTGGGGCTTTGAGACCTCAACCAAAGGCTTGTCCTGACGCCAGCACTGATAACTTTGTCTGGAGAAGGTTTAATGGCCTCACTGAAATGGGAGTAGTCTTATTTTCCTTATTATTTAAGCCAGCAAGCATTTACAGAAGCCAGAAATAGCAAGGTTAAAATTTCAGTTTTTATATAAGATGGATGCATCAGAATCAGATTAAATGACACAAGCAAAATATATCAGATTTGATTATTTTTTCTTTTCAACATGTTGAGTAGGAAGGTTACTCACTGTTTCTGATAGTGAATTTTTCATTTAGAAGTATGAGCAAGTTAAAATGATCTAGGATCTTGGCATGTAGGTTATTACTGCTGTAATTATATTTTACCATTTGACTTCAGTTAATTTTTCCAGTAAATTGTCACAAATTGAAGAGGCAGAGATACTCTTCACTTAAAAATAATGGTATTGTATTTTCTGCATGATGTTTGTTCTCAAAACCTCTTTACATAAATAAATTTCATAGAGTACATTCTTATTATGTAGTTTATGTACGATTAGTAGCTTTTCAAAAAAAGGAAAAATACTTTATCATTAGGAAATAATGTAAGACTGAAATATTGGCATACATGATAATGTATCTTTTTAGTGGATAAATTGCACCATGTTGAAGCAGGAATTTGGGGGAAACATAGGCGGCTTAGGGATTTTTTTAGAATTAGGGTCCATGGAAAAGCACTGGGCTGCAGACTGGGAGAAGGTACATTTCCATAACACAAGGAAGCCAGATGCAGTTACATCTCCATAGGACAAAGGAGCAGCAACAAATTGAAGAGGCAGAGATACTCTTCACTTAAAAATAAGTCCATTTACATAAGACAAGGGAGCTAGAAGTAGCCAAGAAAGGTCTATATTTACAAAATAAAGAGAAGAAAACCCTTCATTCAGAAGGAGAGGAAAGCCCAAAGGGAAAAAAAACCAACAAGGTGGGGGGAGAGGGAGGAGAGCCTCATCTGTCCCGCGGGAAGTTCAACCTTGGAGCCCAAGAGTTACTGTAATAACCAACTCAAAGGGGAACAGTGAGCAATCGGAGGGGATATGAGGACACAGGAACTGCAGCCTTTATAAGCCATAGGGAAAAGGAACCCAGTGGGATTCTTCCTCCTCCCTACATGGTAGTCCGTTCTGTGGGATTCTTTCCCCTCCCTACGTGGGAGTCCATTCTGTGGGACTCTTTCTCTCTCCCCACCTGGGAGTCTGTACTTGTTCTTCAATAAATCTCCACCTTTGCTATACCACCTTCTGTCCGTGGATTCATTCTTCAATTCCAGCAGACAAAGAATCCGGGTTCCAATCCAAAAATTCCATATCAATATTATCTATAATGCTGCTGATGTTTTTGAAAGAAAAAATAGTATTTAGTTTTAAGGGAAACGTGTAGACAAATGACAGCAATTTAATGGGTCTTGATGCATAATCATGGGAAGGTAACTAATATATTGACCTTACATTTTGTTCCTTCTGGTGAAGTATAACCATGAAACTGTGCCATGATAATTACTTTTAATAAATTACTGGCATTATTAAAGGGTATTGAATGCACAACTTTGAGCTTGCCCCAGTTTGTTTACCACCATAATTTTCTCTTTTACTTTGGGGTGGTGTTCTCCACAGAGTAACGCTAAATCTTTCCTGTCCCATAAATACATGAGCACAAACCCATGATTTATTGTAATTTAGCTTCTGTTTCTGTGAAGGAGGTTTACTGTGCTGAGAAAACTCATTAATCTCATTCAGAGCTTGTAGTATAAACATAACCTTTACAATATATAACAGAACAAATTATGTATTTGTGTGATTTACCACTTCTGTTTTAGAAAGAGGACAAATTGTCCTGATTTTTTCTACTTTTAGTTTAAATACTCATTGACAAATTTGCACTATTAACACAAACCAGGTATAAAATACATTATTTTTCACTTTGACATTTGTTTTGAAGATTTTACTCACTATGAAAAGAAATATTGAAATGTGATTTGACATAAAACAAACTACAAAGTAAAACTCTCTGCTGTGGTATTTGCTCCTGTAAAATTGGCTTATGATTCTGAATATAACAGTGAACACAATTAAACTTCATTTAACTATCTACAGAATTTCATGAAAAGAAAAGGTCTTAAAACATTATACTAATTTAATTTGTGCAGAATGTTTTTTTTTTATTTTCTGCTCTACAATATTATTGCAATGTCATTATAGATTCTTTGATACCTACCAGCTGAATTTTAAAGGTGTAATTGCACTAATATAAAAAAGTTATGCTATTACTTTATAAGATTTGTTCTAAATCATTTTTAAATTTGTTTAATTTGCCTTTGCAATTTTCAGAAAATGTTATTTTGTATCATTTCTTTTCTTCACAAACATTTGGATTTAAAAAGATAATTCTCAATTTCTAACCTCAAGTTAGACTTTTTCAATTGTGAAAGCATTACAGCATCATTTACTGGTTTGCAAAGTGATAATTTCAACAATTAGTGGAAGGGAATATCGCTTTTGGGGAATCATAATCTGTAGTATAAAAACTTTATTATTATAGAATTAAGATTTTAAAGCAATATCTATCTACATATCTATTTATATATATACATTTCTCTATAATAGAGATAATATTCTGAGAGATATGCATGAGGGATCTTCCACTTGGGACTGAAGGAAAAGTACTGCTTACAAGTACTTAGACTGGCTTTAAAAGAAATATTCTAGTAATCATAAACATGTAAAAAAAAAAAAGAAAAGAAAAACTACTCATTGTTTTTCCTTTTTGCTTTTGGCCTCTCCTACCTGAAAGCACAGCCTGTAGCTGTCAACCAAACTGTTGTCTCCACGCCTGCAGGGAAGGCAGCAGAGGGGACTGTGAGAATGTGACAATCCAGCGAAGATCCTGACTACTTCAAGTGTGATGCCATGGCATTCGGCAGACAAAGCAGGGGTAATCCAAAATTATCCTTGATTCACTGATCTTTAAATTGAGAGAGATCTATCAAAATCTGATATTTACCAAATGAATATTTGGTGTCCACTTAGCTCGAAGCTCAACCTCTTAACTGCTGAGTGAAGCTCCTTCTCTGAACCAAGCTTGGACAACAGGTCAATGTACACTGTTAGCATATGACTTCATTTCAGCAAGCTGAGGGTTTTCTTGAGCTAGGATGTTCTGATAATCTGTGATTTTCTTCCATCCATCCATTTTTCTTGCCCCTCTGCTTCTAATATAGATAGAACACATGGAGAGTCGTAATATAAGGATTGGCCAAGGATCTTAGTCTGTCAACAACAAATGACTTTTGGAAAATAAAAGTGTTAAAATTCAATATACCTCGGTCATGTTTGTACTATCAGTTTCTTGGTCAATTGTTATAGGACAATGGCAAGTTAGGAGTAGGATTAGAGCTAACAATAGCACCATGATTGTCTCAAAGAACAGCTCTATGATCAGATGCCTAATTTCTTATCTGGTTTCCCCTTCTAGCTTTTAAACCATGGACTAGAAGAAGAAAGTGGCAAAATAGCCTCTAACCAATTTACCTTCAGTACATTATTCAATCCATTTCCATAGGCCTTATATTCTTGTAAAAGTATGTCCCAGATTATGATAGCCAGTTGACTGTCAGTCCTACTGTTCTGCATTCAAACAATTTCTTATTTTTGGCCTTTCGTGAATATTTAGTAGAATGTTGAAAAATATTGCACCAATGGCTCTATCCAGACTCATTTATTATCAAACTATCTACTCAGACACTACTCCCATTCTTCTCTGTGAATGACTAATATGAACACAAATGTTAGAATTTATACTTTAGTTCCATTATTAATATCTTTGATATCTCCCTAATTTATTGAAACTAGGAAAATAATTGAGGCTACATTTACTTTTCAATATTATACAACATATACTTAAATACTCATAATAGATATCAGAATGATAAAAAGTGGCAGAACATTATATACAAATTCACTTCCATCCTACTAGTTTATGTTTTCCAAATTAGTGCTATTTCATTTAGGGAAGTATATTGAAAATAGACTTTAAGAATTCCATATTGCATTACCCTTAATGTTCTTATATTTGTAAATAAAGCCTGAAAATTAACTGAAGAGAGACATCTACTTGTAAAATCTGTTATCAGGTATTCTAGAAAATAAAAAGACAGCCTGAGAGAGCAGATCTTCAGCTCTTTGGGGCAGAAGCAGTTGAGTCATTCCAAACTAAAGATAAGTTGATTCAATGCCCTGGCTGGTTTGGCTCAGTAAATAGAGTGTCAGCCTGTGGATTGAAGGGCCCCAGTTTCAATTCCAGTCAAGGGCACATGCCCAGGCTGGGGGCTCGATCCTCAGAAAGGGCCTTCAGGAGGCAGCTGATCGATGATTCTCTCTTATCATTGATGTTTCTATCTCTCCCTCTCCATTCCTCTCTGAAATCAATAAAAATATATTTTAAAAAGGTATGTTGATTCAAGATCATTGAGAATGTTCACATGAATCTTGTACATTTATTTTATACTAGTGGCTCAGGGCACGAAATTCATGCACATTAAAAGGGGATTAATTAGAGGAAATATTTTAATATTGCTATTTGCCCTTTCTCTATAATAGAAGTGTCAGAGATTAAAGAAAATTAGTAAAACATATATGAAAATCTTCCTCCTGTCAGAGTCTGGGGTGCACCATGGAACCCAGAGTCAAGTCTTCAACCACCCACATGGACCTCAAAATCGATCTAGACCCAAACTTGGATGGCCCCCCTTCATTGGGCTAGATCCAGACCTGGCTGGTCCCACCCTGTTAAGCCCTGCCAGGTGGGGGAGTGCAGCCTGAGGTCCTCTGGGTACCAGGGCAGGGGGGCAAGGCCTGAGGTCCCCCATCAAGCCTGCTGGGTGGAGGGAGTGGCCTGTGATCCCCCAACCTGGTGCTGGGACAGGGGGCACAGCCTGAGGTCCCCTGGTCTGGTGCTGGGGTGGGGGGCATGGTCTGAGGTCCCCTGGCCCAGCACCAGGGCAGAGGGCACACCTTGAGGGCCCCCGTCAAGTCTCGCTGGGTGGAGGGCACAGCTTCGGGTCCCCTGGCCTGGGGCCAGGGTGGGGTGCATGGCCTGAGGTCCCCTGGCCTGGCACCAGGGAAGAGGGTGCAGCCTGAGTTCCTCTGGCCTGGTGCCAGGGCGGGGGGAGAAGCCTGAGGTCCCTGTCAAGTTCCATGCAGGAGGTGGGTGGGCGTGCAGCCTCAGGTCTCTGCTAATTGCTCCTTAAGGCTTGTTATGGGAACTTAGCCTCAGCTGTGGGTGCAAATTGACCAGAGTGATGGTCAATTTGCATATTCCCTCTTTATTATATAGGATGATTAACGTGTAATTTCATCCTATTTAATAAAGCAGTAATATGCAAATTGACCATCACTCCAACACACAGCATGGCTGTTCCCATGAGGTCAAAGATGACTGTCCTCAGGTGGTCAAAGATGGCCAGCAGGGGAGGGCAGTTGTGGGCAATCAGGCCAGCAGGGGAGGGCAGTTGGGAGGAACCAGGCCTGAAAGTGAGGGCAATTGGGACCAATCAGGCCTGCAGAGGAGCAGTTAGCTGGTACCAGGCCTGAAAGGGAGGGCAATTGGGGTCAATCAAGCCTGCAGGGGAGGGCAGTTGGGAGTGACCAGGCCATTAGGGGAGGGCAGTTGGGGGCAACCATGTTGTCAAGGAAGTGCAGTTAGTGATGAACAGGCCAGCAGGAGAGGGCAATTAGGAGCAATCAGGCTGGCAGGGGAGCAGTTAGGGGGTGATCAGGCTGGCAGGCAGAAGCAGTTAGGGGCAATCAGGCAGGCAAGCAGGTGAGTGGTTGGGAGCCAGTTCTGGATTGTGAGAAGGATTCCTACTGCCCTCTGGGATTGGGCCTAAACTGGCAGTTGGACATCCCTTGAGGGGTCCCAGATTGGAGAGGGTGCAGGCTGGGCTGAGGGACACCCCCATCCCCTCATGTATGAATTACTGGGCCTCCAGTAAATACATAAAAATTTCAGATATCTAAAACTAATAAATCAATGTTAAAATATCTACAAAAAATTTTTAAAAAATTGCTCCCTGGCTGGTGTGGCTCAGAAGGTTGAACATCATCCCATGCACTGAGAATCTGCCTGTTTGATTTCTAGTCAGGGCATATGCCCAGGTTGAGGACTTGGTCCCAGTGAGGGATGTGCAGGAGGCAACCAACTGAGATCTCATCCATGTTTTTCTCTCTCTCTAAAATAATTATTTTTTTAAAAAAAGGCAAAAGATGGATCTTAAAATATATTCTTTGTTTATAGGTTGAAAGCTTAGTACCTAAGTTGACCTGAATTGAAGGGTGAGCTTTATAGTAAAGTCAGGAATGTGTTGCTATTATCCTAATATATAAAAACCCAGGGTCCGTAACAACCGAAGGCTCGACCAACTGGAAGTCATTCCTATAGTCAGTGCTGGGTCAGCATGGTGACCCAGCTCTGTCTGCCACTGCTGCAAAGGCAGCGACTGAGCACTGACTGCTGAGAGGGCTGCGGATAAGGCCCGGAGAGAGGCCTGAAGAGAGGCAGGGTCTGATCTGCAGCCTTCATGGCAGCTATTGATCAACCTTTATCTCTCTGTCTCTAGGTTTCACCAGCAGGCATGCCTCCATTTCTCTCCGGGCCTCTTCAGGGGCTGCTGATCAGCCCTGCCTCTCTGATCAGGTCCAGAGATAGGCCCACAGGGATCGGGCCTAAACTGGCAGTCAGACATTCCCCAGGGGCTCCCCAATTGGAGAGGGTGCAGGCTGGACTGAGGGGATCCCCCTCCAGGCACGAATTTCATGCTCTGGGCCACTAGTCTATATATAAAAGCCTAAGCAACTATCTGACCATCCAACCATCTGACTAGTAGCTATGACATGCACTGACCACCTGGAGGCAGATGCGCAAACACGGGAGAAGAAATCATAAGCATAGAAACATGGAAAAGACAGAAGAGGGAAGGGGGAGGGCAGGAAGAAATTAACCACAGATGTTACATGCATACTAGAGGCCTGGTGCATGGATTTGAGGAATCAGTGGGGTTCCTCCGCCTGGCCTACACCCTCTTGCAATCCAGGACCCTTTAGAGGATGTTGGAGAGCTGGTTTTAGCCAAATCCTTGCAGGCCAGGCTGAGGGACCCCACTGGTGCACCAATCAGTGAACTGAGTCTCTATTACCTTTATATGTGGTTCCCTCTTTAGCACATCCCTGTTGCTTCAGTCCTCCATTCCCCTCAAGTCCCTAATTTCTCTGCAGGTTTTCCCTGTGGTAAGAACAGTGGTGATTGTTTCTGCACTGAGCAACTTTTCAGAAATTGGTGGAACGATCAATGTGTACTTTTATACTATGATAAGTAACCATATAAAATACCTTCCTAGTCCCTGGCATTTCATAGTAAAACAAAATGTCCTGCCGCTTGCTAATTTCATTAGGTCAGCAACTTTACTGATATTATTTTTGCAAACATTAAGCTTTTGGATGCCACAGTAAATAAGCTTTATTTTCTGTTTAAAACAAGTACGGAAAAATAGTCATTATGTGTTAAGTGCTTATCATGCATGAGATACTAATGATGCTTTGCATGCTTCATCTCTAAATCTTAGGAGGGCTATGTTCAGCATTTTATAACCAGGTAAAAGAGGCTCAGACTGCTTAAAACACTGCTGAGTGTAGGGAGAAACCAAGATGGCGGCATAGGTAAACACCTGAAATTGCTGCCTCGCACAACCACTTCAAAACTACAACTAAAAGAAAAGACAAACATCACCTAGAACCACAGGAAGGCTGGATGAGTGGAAATTCTACATCTAGAAGGAAAGAGAAAAGCACACTGAGACTCAGAGGAGGTGTGGAAGTAAAGTGCAGAGATATGGAGGCACATACAGAAAGGGCTAGCAACTGAGGACACTGTTATCTTTTTGAATCAGGAGGGAGGCACAAGCTCCTCACCGCTCTAAACTCCAGTTCCAGGTGAGTCTCTGGGGACCCAGACTCATACTGACAGAAATTGGACTGTCTGACATCAGGAGGGACTCGAGGGTGGCTTTCTCTCAGAGGTGCTTACAGCAATGACTGTGGGACATTGAGACCAGGGGCCTCATGGGGCTAGGCTGAGGATCAGCCATAGCTGTTTTCTCCACCCTGTTGATTCCCTGAGACCCTGACCCACCCAAGCTGCTGCAGTGGCTTTTGCATATGAAAGGCCTGGCACTTTGGAATCTAAAATTACCTAACAAACTGCAGCTGGGTCAGAGAGACCCAGAACATCCAAAAGAAGGCCCAAGGCCCCATAGCAGCTTACATCGCTTCACAGTTGGGCCTTATCTTGGCACCTCCAAACCCCAAGTGAAGAAGAGAAATCTGCAGATCTCTCCATAGCTCCTGTTGGGTAGCATCAGGCAGAGGCTAAATTAGCACCTCCTTAGAGATCCAAGAGCCAGTGTACCCAGTGGTCAGAGTGGGACCATCCAGATTACAACTCCTCAGAACCATAAGTGACACACTCAAGGGACAGACTCAGTGAGCACCAAAGCCCCACTGAAGCAAGTCTTGCCCCATAAAGGTGTCTCCAGCACAGAAGTTCTCTCACCATAGACACAGCTGATTCTCACAGCCAATTGGCCTGGAGGTCAATTCATCCCAGTGATACCAACAACAATCAAGGCTGACTACAACAAGACTGTTCACAAAGCCCACATAGGGGTACAAGGCAATTGGGGCAGCTGAGCCACTGGGCCCTATAGGACACCTAGGAAGAAAGCCACTCTATCAACACAGGGAAGCAGCCAAAATGCAGAGATAAAGGAACAGGTCTCAAATGACAAAAATGGAGGAAAGCAAATGACTGGATATAGAGTTCAAAACCATGGCTATAAGGTTTTTCAAGAATTTTCTAGAAACTGCCGATAAGTTTAGTGAGACCTTTGAGAATATGAAAAAGGACCAACTAGAAGTTAAGCATATACTGACTTAAATAAAGAATAATATACAGAGATTCAACAGCAGACTAGAGGACTGCAAGAATCAAGTCAAAGATTTGAAATACGAAGAAGAAAAACACCCATTTGGAAGAGCAAAAAGAAAAAAGAATCCAAAAATAGGAAGATAGTGTAAGGATCCTCTGGGACCACTTCAAGCGTACCAACATCCTAATTATGGGGATGCCAGAAGAAGAGAGAGCAAGATATTAAAAACCTATTTGAAGAAATAATGACAGAAAAGTTCCCCTACCTGGTGAAAGAAATAGTATTACAGGTTCAGGAAGCACAGAGAACCTCAAACAAAAGGAATCCAAAGAGGACCACACCAAGACACATCATAATTAAAATGCCAAGAGCAAAAGACAAAGAGAGAATCTTAAAAGCAGCAAGAGAAAAACAGTTAGCTACCTAGAAAGGAGTACCTATACGATTGTCAGCTGATTTCTCAGCAGAAACAATGCAGACCAGAAGAGAGTGGCAAGAAATATTCAAAGTGATGAATAGCAAGAACCTATAACCAAGATTACTGTATCCAGCAAAACTATCATTCAGAATTGAAGATCAGATAAAGAGCTTCACAGATAAGAAAAAGCTGAAGGAGTTCACCACCACCAAACCAGTATTATATGAAATGCTGAAGGGTATTCTTTAAGAAGAGAAAGAAGAAAAAGTAAAGATAAAAATTATGAACAACAAATACATATCTATCAACAAGTGAACCTAAAAATCAAGTGAATAAAAAATCTGATGAACAGAATAAACTGGTGAATAGAATAGAATAGAATCAGGGGAATAGAAAGGGAGTGGACTGACAATTCTTGTGAGAGGGAAGGGTGTGGGGGTGCAGGAAGAGACTGGACAAAAATCATATACCTATGGATGAGGACAGTGTGTGGGGGAGTAAAGGCAGAGGATGGGGTGGGAACTGGGAGGAGAGGAGCTATGGAGGGGGGGCGAAGAGGAACAACTATAATAATCTGAACAATAAAGATTTAATAAATAATTTTTTTACAAAATTTTGAGTGTGAAGCCAGCTTGCAAAGCCAGGTTCTTGAGAACACAATTCTTTCTCTCTCTAACATGTACAGCTGCTACTCACCACTACACTCTTCCTTCCTCATGTTCAGGACTTCCTTGTTTTTGATCAAAAGCTAGGTTTGAAAGCAATTATTCCCTTAGGGAGTACAAGTTTCATTCTTCAGCATAATGTAGAGAAACTTGTTGTGGATAAGGGTTTTTTGTTGTTGTTTGTTTGATTTTTCCAGAACTTTTCTGAATATGGAAACATTTGCTTGAATTTTTGATTTGGTTATTGGTTGGTCTCAGCAGAGTCTGAACTGAGATTTAGGGACCATTAGAAATAGCAACTGGACAAGTTCTTAGAAGGAAGAGTAACCCAGTACTAAACATTTGTGTTGTTCATTTATTACCCAGACAGAGGATTTTCTTTTGAGGATTTCATATGAAGAAATTTCACATTGATAATCAGTATCAGGAATTCTTTTATTTAAATTGATAAAGTTTTAATTTTTTAGAATATTCAAAATATTTATATTTTATAAACAGAAATCACATTTCTTTTATTTTATTATTTTCTAGAAATTTCATGAGCAAATTGTGTCTCCACACTTTATATACAAGATTTTATGACTTATAGCTTAATGCATTTACCTTACTTTTGGTATATACTTTTGGTCTTTTTAAATCAGTGTTCACTTTGCCAAGATTTATCACACATTTATTTTTAATTAATAGTATATTTAATAAAATTATACTTTAGAATTTTATGCAAAGGTAAGACATATCTACTCTAATAAAAGCATAATATTGAAATTGACCGTTTCTTCGGGAGCCTAAGCCACGCCCACCAGCCAATCAGAGTGGCTGTATGCAAATTAGCCCAGCCAATATGGCGGAGGCCACAGCCCTGGGAGAAGCTGCAGACCATGGCTCAGCAGGGCAGATTGAAGACCTCTGCCCTGGGATCCAGGCGGCAGCCGAGGGTGGGAGAAGCGAGCTGCTCCATACTGAGGGGCCTGGATCGCGGGGAAGATGGAGGCTAAGCTTCCATGTGCTACATGATCCAGGTGGCAGCCACAGGGCAGGAAAAGCGAGCCCACACTGCGGTCCAGGGGAGACAGAAGCTGTGACATTGGCAGGTCCCTGAATGGAGGGGTGGATGGTACAAAGATGGAGGTGCTCCTGCTTTGCAGCTGCAGTGCTGGGGCTGCATGGGCAGCTGCCACCTGGCTGGGGCTGAGCCCTGAGCTGGGGATTAATGCCCCCTCAACATGGAAGCTTTAATGAGGAAGGAAGGTTGCTCCCTCTCTCTAACACACACACCCTCTTCTGGGCCCACTCTCTTGCTGGCTCCATTTTCTCTGCCACAGGGGCAGGGGTCTCTTGTGAGAAGCCCCATCTCTCTTCAGAGCTGGGGTGAACCTATGGGAGCCAGGAGATGGAGAGATGGACAGGGGGCAGGCGGAGGGAGCAGCACCCTGGGAGAGGTGGGGGAGGGGTGGAACAGGATGGAGGGAAGAACTTTATAAAAGAGTCAGTGGACAGCAGAGTTAAAAAAAAGAGGATGTATGAGAGAACTGTAGGGCCTATAATGAAAACCAAGTATAGTTGTGTACTGGGGGCAGGTTTTAAAAGTAGAAGTCAAAAAAGAAAAAAAAGATAAATGATAGTGGATAATTAGGCAGGTAGATAGATAGGTATTAAAACAGTGGCAGTAAATAGAAAAGAATGTATGGCAAAGGTAGGATGAGAGAAAAAGAGGGAGGGAAGAAAAGTTATAAAGGGGGAGCTGGTAGAGCTTAAAAGGAGAATGGGAAGAAGGAAGGAATGGGGGAGGGAGCAAAGCAGGTCAGAGGGAGGAAGTGAAGAAAAAAATTAAGGTGGGAAGGAAGGAAAAGGGGAGGGTGGGCAGGGCTAAAGATAAGGAAAGAAGGAATGTGGGAAAGGAAGGAGGGTAGTAGAAAAAATGGGAAGAATGATGATGGAACAAAAGTAGGAAATAAGGAGGAAAGAAAAGTTTATAACTGATGAGTCAGCAGGAAAAGTGTTACATAAAGGAGAAAAATTGTGTGAGAGGAAGAAGCCAATAAGGAAGTCAAATACAATTGTGCGTGAAGGGAATAAGATTAAAAAAGAAAGTTAATAGGGGTGACCAGACCAGCAGGGGAGGGCAGTTAGGGGGATCAGGCAGGCAGGCAGGCAGATGGTTAGGGCAGGCAGGCAGGTTAGCGGTTAAGAACCAGAGGTCCTGGATTGTGAGAGTCCCCAAGAACTCCATATTGGAGAGGGTGCAGGTCAGGCTGAGGGACCGCCCCCCCCCCCACTCCCCATGCACAAATTTTGTGCACCGGGCCCCTAGTACTTTCATAAAGACAAACGTAAATATCATTTTGTGCTGCTAACAGAATGATTTTTCCAGTGTCTTGTAAAACTTTGAAGACTCAATGCACAGTTACAATTCCTAAAGATCTTATTTATTTTTTCATGTTTTTATTGATTTTAGAGAGAGGAAAGGAGAAGGAGAGAGAGACATATCAATGATGATAGAGAATCATTCAGCAGCTGCCTCCTGCCCCCTCCCTATAGGGGATCAAGTTGAAAACCAAAGAATATGCCCTTACCAGGAATCAAACTGTGTCCTCCTGGTTTATGGGTCTACACTGAACTACTAAGCAACACCAGCTAGGCCCAAAGACCTATTTCTAATGCTTAATCTAAGTCATCATCTCTCACCTAGTTTATTGCAGTAGCCTCCAAATTGATCTCCAGAACTACAACTCATGTGTCCTGTTCATAGTGCCCGTTTTGAAAAATTGAGATTAATTTATTATCACCCTCTATATACTTAAAATACTTTATAACTTTGCGATGTAGTTAAAATAAAAATTTTAAATCCTGAACCTGTCCCATGGGGTTCTTCATTAACTATGCTCACCTCTTATCTTCCACTTTACCCTGGACCATTCATAACCTGCAAGGACTGCACTGATCTATATCACAGAGCTCTTGATACATATTTTCAGTCTGAAACTAACTCCATCAATCCACATCACCCCAAATTATCCCCAAACACCATGGCCTCAGCCAAATGGTTCCTTATGTGCAGTGTCATCCCAGAACATCCACTGTGATCTCCTGAACCATTCTCTTACACCAGCTTACTTTCATTTTAATCACAGCAATTATCACAATATATCATTATACATTTGCCTATTGTGTTGCAGAAAGACCAAAAAACTAAGCGACGCTTTGAAGAAGTGGAGAAATCACAGTTTTAATAACACGTGTGGACTCTCAGGTTTGTCCTAAATCCCAAATCCAGAGTGGAGGTAGCACACAAGAACCTTGCTTTATAACTGCCCCTCGAGTTCATTGATTTGCAAATATACTCCCTCCCCACAAGGCCCTGAAGGGAGTATTCTGTTCATCTACCCTTTCCCCAGGTGTTCTTGGTTTTGGGCTCAGAACAAAACACCCTGCCCTCCCACAGGACAGAACTTTGTTCAGTTTTATGGCCTAACATTCCTTGCAAAACCAGCTTCCTCCTCAATTGTATGTCTTTTTATTGATTGTAACTTTCCCAAAGAATGGAAGAATGTTTCATTGTTTACCACTCTATATCTAATACCTAATAGAGTATTCACTTACCATACTCTAAATGTATGTATAACTGAAGCATAATCTTGGGTACTTACAGATACATTTCCCTAAAACATTCACCATAAAATATTTTCAGCGTTTATCACTGTTGTGCCATTAATTTAAAACTCAGTCAATTTACTCAATTATTTATTTAAAGTCAAAGTTAAGCATGTGAATGTGATAGCATCATTTAGTAAACTCCATTTACAACAAGATGTGCTTCACTGTAAGATCAAAACCTTTGCATTATTGAGACTGAGTCAATAAGATATAAAATATGTATTTTGTATTTGGAGAAAATGCGTTTATTTGTTACCCAATGTCTCATTGTATTTGGTGCATGATTTTTACACTGCAGTTATATTTGTGATAGGATGTCAATGTTGTAACAGACAGAAGTAAATATGGCATGATGTAAAAGTATTAGTGTAATCACTAGAATGTATATTGGGAGTACCTGCTATCACTAATCTTTAAGAACAAAGTTTGATGGCATGAGTTGTTTATGAATAGCTTGCTTATACTTGACATATAATCAATTAATTTAATGGCAACAAGCTGTGCTAATCACATCAAGACAGTTTTTGCTTCTTACTTCCATGTATTTATGTACTGTTATCAAATGAGCCTTGTGATTTTTTTATTTGGCAACCTTATTTTCTCTTTAAATACAGCAAGATCCCCAAATCTCTTTAATTTCTACATTTCAGTTGCACCCTTGTTGCTTATGCCACAACTACTTCTAATTTCTCACTTAATTATGTGGCTTTTAAGATGGAACACCTGCCAAAGGGTATTCTTTTGAAAAGATCCAATTGTCTTTAGAGCAAAATGAAATAGAGGCACAGAGGCCCAATTATTATTGTGTTAGCGTAATTGCAATTATAAGTAGAGTATTTCATTACATTACATCTGTTGAAGTTTTAAATGAATCTCAGTAATGTACTATATTAATAAGCAGTGAGGAATAGCTGACTTGGCACACTTTTTGATCATATTTGTGACAACAAAAGAAGTTATGAAAATGAATTCACCATAGACACCCTACTGAGTTAGTTACTATGATTTATAAGTTTGTTATGGCAATAAAGCAACACCAGACAACAATGCTCCAGACTCAGGTATACAAGGGATGTTCAGTATTTCTTTAAAAACGTTATGAAAAAGTAGGAGGTGCTGGGAACTCTAGAGGCTAGTGCAGCTGCTGTCACACTGCTGAAGGAAATCAAAACCTTCTCTCCATCCTGCCCCTTCTTGCTTGATTTTTTCACCTGCTGTTTTCCTGACTGAGAATATATAGATTGATTCAATACATGGAGAAATTATTCTCCTCATGATCTGGAGGCACAGATTCACTTTTTTATTTTTTTAATAGGAAGACACAGAGAAATAGCACAGATCTTATCTTTAAACACAATGGGGGAGGCAATTGTTCTCTCCCCTTTGAAATTTCTACAAGAAGTGTCAAGGTTCAAACAAGTCCAGGAAACAGAAGTGATGAAGGTCAATAGATATAGAAGGAAACAAACTCTTGAGATCTATAAATCTGGACCATCTCTCTGGCATATACAAACAAGTCAGCATGTGTTTTGCACTGAAGTATAAACAGAAAAATCCCTGCCAAATAAAAAGTTCATTTGAAAAATATTATTTAAAAACCTTCTTCATTTCCAGTATCATTCTTATTCACTAAAGCTAATTTATAGGTTGCTCATAATAAGTTAATTTAATAAATTCCTTTAGTTTCTCTTGTTTTGAGATTCAATTTTTAATAATAAAAATAATACTCAATATAATTTTTTAATTTTATTATTAATCAGTTACAAGCCTTATAAAATGGGCTAAGAATCATTCTGTAAAATCTGTAATCTTTTTATAATTAAACTAGAGGCATGGTACACAAATTTGCGCACAGGTGGAGTCTGACTGGCCTAGCAGAGGGGAGGGGCCTTGGGAGGTTGACCAGCTGGCCCCACCTCCCATTGGGTGGTTGGCCAGCTACAATGCACAAGATAGCGACCAGTCATTCTGGTCATTCTGGATGCTTGGCTTTTATATATATAGATATGCAACTTTTTAAACTAATTATGAAAATATTTTTTTGCAGTGACTATTATACTTTTGCCTTTAGGCATAAGAATAAATATAATTTTAAATGCATTTCTGAAAGTGAAATGCATTTAAAATTGTATTGAACACACACACACACACACACACATACACATGCACAGTTAATTCTAAATTGTCTAGGAATAATAATTCACTTAATCCTTACACTAATTCTATTAGGTTGCTACAAAAATTATCTGCATTTTACATATGAAAAACCTGAAATACAAAGTGATGCTATAGTGAGAGAGACAGAAACTGAACCCAGATTATTTGTCTGCAGGGATCTTAATATTAACCCTTATGCAGCACTGCCTAATGCCAGGACACTTACAACACCCAGACCTGGATGAGAATAGATTATGCAGTACAAGTAGACATGATTTTCTTCTTTTGTTTATCTTGGCCCCTTTTTGTCACTATATTCTGACTTTTTCCATGCATGATAATTACTGATCATGTTTCAAAATAAATGGCACTTTCTGAAAAGATTCTCCTTTCTTTTTAACTGTCTTTTATCAAACTAATATATTATTCTTAAAAGTTCTCAGAAGTTTAAATACCACATCTTTTTTGAATACTTGCCTGTATTTGATAAGTATTTTATTTCAAATGGATAAAATACATCTCTGAAAGATGTGTAAAATATAATCAATGTGCTTGAAATTATTGCAAAAGTATTCAATGAATGTATCTTAACGTATTTTAATTTTGGAATGCAAAAATATAACAATAGGCCTGAGTTAGTTATAAATCAAATATGGTCACAAGTTATTTCAGTTTTTTGTTTTTTTAATACTGTTCTCTCCCCTTTTAGTATCTAACCTGTTTTTATTTGTATAAGTCATTTCTCACAGCACAATATGGAACTGATAATTTCTTCTGAGGTTTTGCTTTCTTTTCTGAATTAGACAAAAAAAAAAGATGTACAGATTGGGAATAAAGAAATAATGTGTCTGTCTTCTTTTTTAGAAAAAAAATTCACATATGTAAGTAATCCTAGAGAATCTACTACAATGCACTAGACAACTAAGTGAATTTAGAAAATTTAAATAATTCAAGTTTAAAATAACATAAATAAGTTGAATCTTTTTTATAATAACAAACAATGGAAGAATTTAAAAAACTGCATTTACAAGAGCAGCAAAAACATATAATACTTTGGGGTAAATTTAAAATACTATGTGTAATATATTTACAGTGAAAAAATATTTTTAAAATATTTCTGAAAAAAAAATCAAAGAAGGTAAAAAAAAAAAAAAGTAAGTATTTAGTAGAGTATCCCTGAGGGACAGAATTAATAAGCTGCATATAAATAAAGAGATTTATTTTTATTTGAAGGAATAGACTCATGCAATTGTGGGGCTGACAAATCTGAAATTTGCAGGACAGCCAGTGTGCTGGACAGTCTGACAGGAGTTGATGTTACAGTCTTGAGTCTGAAGGCAGACTTGAATCCTTTCTATTCAAGGGATCTTAGTCTTTTGTTTTAACTCTTTAATTGATCTGATGAGGGTAATTTGATTATGACAGATAATCTGCTTTACTCAAAAGTCTACTGATTTAAATGCTAATCATATTTTCTAAATACCTTCACAACATCTAGATTAAACTGGATACTGTTGTCTAGCCAAGTTGACACATAAATGTAATGATCACAGTGGAACATATTCCATGATCATAAATTGGGAGACACAACACTAAAAATGGTAATGATTTCCAATTTAGCTATAGATTGGATGTAACCCCAATTAAAATCTTTGTGAGCTTTTTTGGTAGACATTTATAAGTTGCTTCTAAAAATCTTTAAGTACTTGAAAATAAAATACTATAGCAAGCAGAATTTTAAAGATAGAAGACTGAGTTAGATAATTTAAACATCTGATTTTAAGATTTACTATAAAGTTAAAAGAAACAAGAATTTATTATAGTGGCAATATAATGGACCAAAATATAGAGATTAGAAAAATGCACCTACACATATATGGTGAAATTATTTACATAAAATAACATCAAAATTTTCTCTCTCTCTCTCTCTCTCTCCCTCTCTCTCCATACAATGACAAGGTGGCTATCTGCCAGCCAGGAAGAGTAGTGTTACCAGGACTTGAATCCATCAGTAGCTTGATACTGGACCTTGCAGCCTACATAACGAATCTAATAAAATAGTAATATGCAAATTAGGCATCTCTCCACTACACCCACAAGTCACGCCCACCAACCAATCAGGAGCAAATACACAAATTAACTCAACTAAGATGGTGGTGGCCATAGAGCTGCCCGGGCAATGGAGGAAGCCGGGGCTCTGCTGCCCTGAGCTCTACTCAAAGCTACAAAGTTTCCATTATAGAAGATAAACAAACCCCAGATACCTGCTTCCTGTCCAGTGTGGCCTTCGCTTAAGGAAGGGCTGGGACCTTGGGTTGCCAGAGACAACCCAGGCTTCGAGCGTGGACCAAGGCTATAAAGTTTCAATTATAGCCTGCTGCTGGGGCGAGCCTGAAAACAGCCCTCAGGCCCTCACCCAGGCTGGCCAGGCATGCCAGTATAGACCCCCACCCTGAAGGGACAGAGGGCAGCCTGAAAATGGCCCTTAGTCCCTCACTTAGGCTGGCCACACCCCCATTGAGTGAAGGCCCCCATTGATGGGCTTGGCCAGCCTCCAAACAGCCATCAGCCCCTCATTCAGGCTGGCCAGGTATGCCAACAGGTGGACATCCCCCGAGGGGTCCCAGACTGTGAGAGGGCACAGGCAGGGCTGGGGGAACCCCCTGAGTGCACAAATTTTTGTGCACTGGGCCTCTTGTAAAAAATAAATGTCTATGGTTTAAGCTGCCCAATCTATGGTATGTTATTATAGCAAACTAAAGTGACTAAGACAATCAGTTTCTGAAGACTTATTTCCTTCTCCCCTCACAGCTAGTTACTATAGAAGAGACTTTTAGAATGTGTGTCAACCTACTTTATAAATTTCATAGTTATTTAATATTTCAACAAATATTAGAAAAGTATAATAGTATATCAACACCATATTTACTGTGAGGTTTTGTTTCATATTAAAATAAGTGAAAATGCATTCAAGATATAATTTAAAATATCAGGTAATAATAGTAAAATTTAATACAAATTAGACAAAAATTGTGAAGATGCAAAAATAACAATTCACAATATTTTGCACTTCTATTACTCAATTTCTTAATTAACATTATTTTTTATTTCAAATTTTATTCTTTTCTAAAAATACCAATCATCTTTAATGATAGTCACTGATTCAAGTGAATGTAATCCTTTTAATGGTTAATGTTGACTAGATATTAAACTTGGCTTATTTTATGTTTCATTACTGCTACTTGGAATGAAGTGCCCATTTTTTTTGAAAAGTAAAGGAAGTAAACTCTTCTAAAATGAATGCATTTTAACTGAGTGTTTTCTCTCTATTTAGCTTAAATTGTGCATTGCCTAGAAAGGGTTCAAACTTCTATGAGTGAGAAAGACCCTCAGTAAGCAGTGCTTTGCAAGAATTTACAGAGTATAACCACCCGCTCCCCATTCTACCTGAGGAAAAAGCCCTATTATGTTTAGCACGTGAAGGTTGATTTTTGATATAATGGGCTCTGCTTATTTACCAATCCCCATCTGACACACTTTAAAAATCAAACACTATGTTTTATAATTATATATGATATTAACAATTAACAATTGCTAGTAATCAATTACTGCCGAAGATGATTTGATGCATTCATAGTCCCCAAAATAGTATTTAATAATCTGTTCTGATGACTCACTGCTATCATATTTCTACCTGTGCTGAGTCACTTTCAAAGGCTTTTTCACATTCATTTTAATTTGTTATTTTAATCAATAATATTGAAATCACAGAGTGGAAAAACAGCCAGCTTAGTAATGACTGCAGACTCTGTTTATTATGCCAATTTCACACATACACAGACATAACCAGGTTAAATAGAAGCTTGATCCCTTGCCTTGTACACAATAAGTATTTAGACAGTGACACCTCATGGTTGAAATTCTTTTTTCTAACTCTAATGATTTTGATTTTGTGAATGTTTATTCTTCTCTACATGTCCTTTTTATCTTTTGCCTGGTTCCTGTCATTTTTGGCATTAAACTTGGATGTATTCCCAGAATACATAGATGCTTCCCTATTTTTATACCTTTTTGTATGCCATTTCTCTTACTGTTTTAAGGAGTAGTTAAATCCTAAAGAAAGTTCTAAAGTGAGGAAGAATTGAGAGAAAGCATAACTGAGCACTAGGAAATAATGGATAACTTTTTGAAAGCGGAGCTTCCTTGGGAGCAAAAATTTAAAATGTTTCTTAAGACATTAAGAGTTGATGATGAAAGAGAGGTAGTCAATCTATATCAGTGGTTTAAAAAATTCAGAGGTGAAATGAAATTAAAAGAAGGGATATGAAGATGTTTCAAAGCTTTAGACATTGGAGACTAAAAGGTCAGAGACTAATGGAAAGGAGGGGGAGGCTAACTATTTTGCAGTGTTCAGCGATAATTGAAGGAATATTAACCAGAGCATAAAAAAAGGAAATTATGCCTTAAAAGATAACCATACATCAATACATCTGAGAGTACAGAGAAGGAAGAGAGAATATTGTGAACTTACTTGACCTTTGAAGTAAAAAATATATGTTTGTGTGTGTGTGTTATGGGGGATAGGGATGGGTGAGAGATCTCTGTACCTTCCTCTCGTTTTGCTGAGAACATAATATAGCTCTAAAATAGTCTATTAAAAGAAAGATTGCATATCTTTATAATTACTGGCATGAATTGAGTTGAGGTATGAGAGCAACCAAATTTTGAGTGGCTATTTTAATTACCTATAAATAATTAATCCCAGGGCTTAATAAAATCAAGCTAAAACAGGTACAAAGATGCAGTTAAAGTTAAGACAATATGAGTTTGGATTGAGTTTCATTATCTTTCACTTTTATAAATTCAAAACAAGACTTAAGAAAGCAATGATTTTTGTGAGTTTTTGGGAGGGGATCAAGGGCTATATTAATTGATAAATAAAAGAATTAGGGATCAAGAGAGATTACGATGCTGCTAATGGCTACTAATTATGAGTATCTACAATGGGCAGCTGTTCTGAGGGTTACTTCATATAAGTTAACACCAACCATCCTGTAAGATAAAATATTATGTCCATAACACAGATTATTATCACTATTATTGTTTTTAAATGTAGAATATAACATTTATTAAATGATTACTGTGTGGCAACACTGGTTAAGTACTTTACAAAAATGTTCTTATTTAATCGTGGGGACTTAAAGGAGTCTCATGTACTGGGCTTTATAAAGTATAGATCATGTGACTTTAGAGGTTGCTCTTTGAAATACACTGTGATATTTCTTGCCTGGCTCCATCTCAAAATTCTATCTGTGATCTTTTAGGCCTCATCATAGGCAACAGCCAGCCTTTGTTTAGCAGCCTAAGTAGTTGGGAATCTGTCCTCCCCACACCAGAGCCAGTTTATCACAGCTTCCTGGAGGGAGTTGCAGTCAATGGCATCCTCAGGCTGCCATTCTCAGAAGCACATCTGCATTGCTAGACCAGGCCCCTCCAATTGAAGGGACCTTGGATGAAGCACTTTCCAAAGACTCTATCTAAACCTCCTAACGGGGGCTTTGGCTAGGGTACTCTTCTATGTCTCAGCATCTTTCAAGCCTAGCTCTCCCCCATCCCATCTTGTTGGCCCATGGGTACATAGAGAGGCAGAGCAGTCTTTTGTTCTGGGCTCTTCAGCATTGAGACAATAGCTATGTCTGTGCCGCATGCACCTGACACTAACTTGGTGCCATTCTGTGGGGGAGAATGGAGCACACTCATATATGCATATGCACTCTCACAGTAAGTGAGTAAAGCTTGATTGTTACTTTCAGTTTGGTTTGCTTTTCTAATTGACTAGCTACTTCAGGTAAATGACACCCCACCTTTGCCGCATGTCACAATTAGAATTACAATTGTCTTTGCTTTTAGTTGAATTTAATGCATTCACTAATGTGTAGTTACCTTCTTATGATGATTGAAAGCTCAGATTTGTAGCAGTAACTGCATTTTATGTTTTATAAGAAAGTTGATTATTTGTTAATTAAATCGTTTGTTCTGTAGGTTATAACAATCCACTGCAAAATAAAACTCTCACTTACAGACTTGGCATGTGTGCTATTCAGTCTTCAGGTGCAATATTCTCACCGTTATTTTTCATGATTTTTTCATTTTCCTTTTTGTGTAGATGTTAAAACTGAAAGGCATAAAAATGCTAAAACTACAATAAGCCATTCCAACCCTCCATACTTTCTTCAATTATTGGGCTTTGTTGCAATATCTGACTTCGATTTCATACTATGTCTGTCAGATAAAAAATATGGATTCAAGAGATTAAGGAAGATAGCAATTTTCAGATATATTTCTTTCTCCTCATTTTGCTAGAGATCTAGGAATACTATTCACTGAAAGACAGTTTATAAAATGTTTATATTTATAAAGTGTTCATGCTTATAAAGTTGAAAATATTTCAGTTTGTCAAAGCCAATCATTTCCATAAAGGAGAATGTTTTAAAAATGAAGAAAAAAAGAATAATGTATGAGTTGTTGCCCTAAGATTTAAAAAATTATGAAGGTTATTATTCAGGCCACGTGTCATTTAAAATTGCTAGTGTTTCATTGCTTTTCAGTAATCCAGTTGATTCTGCATCCTCCTCTAAACACAGGTCATTTTGTAGGGGAATTCACAGCTGCAAGAGAACTTCTCTGAGTCCTAAACTATTCAGGGCTAGAGGTTCAAAGATTATCTCAAGGTGCTTCAAAGTTCTTTTTGCAGTTTCTTGTGCAAGTTGTTAAATTTATAGAACACTGCCAGAGCTGACCACCAAAGAAACTGTCTGAGGTATTAAAGTTTCTTGCCTGGTTTCTATCTTATACATGTGATGAACATGTTCTGGTCCCATTCACCTCTTACATACACATACTCTGTACATTCAAAGATGCAATAGAAAAACTACATCAAAAAACTATATTATAGTGCATACCTCCCCAATCAAAATACATTGAACTTCACAATGGAATACTTTGGATTTATAAATAATGGGATTTTTTACTACTTTTTTATTATTTCAAGTAAGACAAGTAAACTAAAAATATTCTCAAATTCTATATGGAAACATTTGTGTTCTCATGCACATATGTGAATGTTTAGCTTTCACTTTAATGTACACTATTCAATTTTTGATGGTATGAATGTTGACTTAAACAGAAATTTGAAAATTAATCTCACAAATATAGGTCACTGAGTACTAATAAAATTAAATTTTAGTTTCATATTAAAGATGACAACTATAACATATGAGAAAAAGTTAACAAAATTATAAAATCAATTATATCATTAGACTTTGGATCTCATGTATTTTTAAATGCAACTATTACTTTAGTACATGTGTTCTTAAAAGAGAAATGCTATAGGAAATATTAAAGAATTTATAGAAATTTAATCTTATCTAATAAAAGAGTAATATTGAAATTGACCTTTTCTATGGGATACCTAAGTCACGCCCACCAGCCAATCAGAGCAGCTGCATGCAAATTGACCCAGCCACGATGGAGGACGGCACTCACGGAGCTGAGTAAACAGGAGGCTTCCATTGCACCAGGAGTAAACTGTCTGCCTAGGCTGGCTGGGCCTCTCTCTGCTCACGGCAACATTCTTTCAATTATAGAAACCACGGAGCTGAAGCCAACAGAAGGCTTCATTACCTGCCTAGACCTCGGCTTAAAGCAACAGTTTCAATTAAAGAAGATAAATAAACCCCAGAAAACTGCTTCCAACCAGCCTTGCTGGGACATTGGGTTAATGGGAGCCGTGGGCAGCCTGAAAGCCTGAAAATGGCCCTCAGCCCCTCACCCAGGCTGCCCAGGCACCCTAGTAGGGACCCAAATCCTGAAGGGTTTGTGAGCAGCCTGAAAACAGCCCTCAACCTTTCACCCAGGCTGGCCAGGCATGCCAGCAGGTGGACATCCCCTGAGGGGTCCCAGACTGCAGGAGGGCACAGGCCAGGCTGAGGGACACCTGAGTGCACAAATTTTTGTGCACCGGGCCCCTAGTTTTTAAATATACAACAATTTCATTTTTATCAGGATAGATAAAAGAAAGGAGTAGCAAGGAAATTATGGATTTCTTTAATTTAACAAAAGCAGCAAAACCTACACCAGAAAGAATGATGGGAACTCTGTAGAGTTGCTCAATGTATTATTACAATGAAAGGCTGTATGTGCAAGCTTTGCACTTTTATACATGTACTAGAGGCCCATTGCAGGAAGGTTCCTGCAAGAACAGAGCTTCCTGAGGTGAAGTGAAGCAGAGAAGGAGCTCTCATCTCTGCTGCCTCACTCTGTCCCATCTCCGCTGCCTCGGGTCCATTCCCTTCTGCACCAGTTCGCTCCCTTCTGCAACACTTGGCTTCCTGCTATGCTGTCTTCAGTCTTCAGTATTCACTCCATTCCTGTGTATGTAAATTAACTGCCATCTTTGTTGGGTTAATTTGAATATCACTCTGATTGGCTGGTGGGTGTAGCAGAGTAACAATAATTTGTGTTACTCTTTTGTAGGTGTAGATCAGCCCTGAAACTAAAGCAAAGTCAGTATCAAGGTGATCACTTAGTAAGTTATATAATGTTTAGTCACTGTTTTGCAAACCTGAAGCTAATATAACATTGTATGCCAAGTGTAACTGGAAAATAAAAAAATTATTTTAAGTCAACTTGCAAATATATTCTCTGAATAAAGCAGTCATGCACACACACACAAATGATTGCATGTGGGAATTTTATAATTGCAATGTATGCAGCTTTATATTAAGCTTATATTATTGATATTACTTCACCTCCTTTGTTTAATAACTATATCAGCTGAAAAGCAAATACTCTGGACTTTTTAAGTGTTCTTTGTTTTATTTTTTTTTATTTTAATTTTTAAAAACATACCGGTATTAGAAGCAGCTTTAATATATAGCTGTGAATTTGGACCAGAGCTTTTCTGCAACCACATGGAAGGCTACAATGATTGCTGTTACATCGGTAAAATGAATGCTATAGGAGAAGCAAAAATCTCATTTCTATAAGGCAATTTATATGCCTTGCTTACTCTTTGAGGAAAAAAGGTAAATTTATAGGATAAATGTGAGTGTTTGTAGAAATTATATATTTCAGAATGTTACATATAAACATATAAAAGCACTTTTTAAGGGGACTTGAGTGAAATTACTATATAAATAAAATGTTATGGTTAACGTTAAGACGAAATACTTTTATTTTTTGAAATGAGAAAAGACTAGTTTGCAGGGTGACATCTGATCCCAGAGGCTGGGTTAGACGTGGTCCAACAAATTACATTAGAGTTTCTCAGCCAGTCAAGGTGATATAGTGGAACTTGGGTTGATTACACACAACTTAGCAGTTCAAGGAGGCCAAGTCTAAGAGGAAAAGGCAATCAGGAACCAGGCTATTACTTTCCTAAGGAAAGGAAACAAAGATGGGCTGAGGTGTGAAGACAAAGGCTAATAACAGGTAGACCCAAGATGTGTCAGATAACGATTTGATATTTAGTGTTGTGTTCTAAAAAACGCGGGACGATTCATCTTACAGGATCTTTTCTTTTCTTCAAGATTTTCCCTTACTAGTTATCAGCAGGTGTATCAAAGTTTTAATAAATATAGTTATCCTTAGGAAAAAAATTATAGGACTATAATAAGATAAATGATTTAAGTTTATACAATGAATTAAAAAAGCAATTAAATCATAATTTGATAGAGAAAATAAGAAAAAGAAGTCATTAGTTGATCTGCAGTTAACCTCAAAATTATTTCCTGAAGAAGGGAGAGTGCATGTAAATTTAACTAGCGTGACATATTTGGTGTAGCCAGAGATCTGGGAAAAATTACTTCCCCAAGGACAATTACTCACCACTAGTATCCCCTAGGCTTCCTGTACAATTTTGTGTGACCTTTAGCTAGATCTCATCTCTGCTAAGAGACTGCTTTTTAAAAATTTTCTCTGGAGTTGTGTCTGAATAAAAATTTTGCTATAATTAAACAGGAGTTACAGGGAAAAGTGGATGTAGCGATGTAATGAGATTTTTAAGGAAATGCTTTGGGAGTTATCAATTTAGTAGTTAAATTATTGATGAAAAAGATTTCACTAATCAAAAATCAGGTATAAGGGTATTTTTAAAGTTTAATTATGTTCAGTCAATTTGTTTTTTAATTAAAAATAAACAATCTTAGACTTCTTCTGTCTTATATAAAAACCAATTATTAATAAAATGTAATTCGCTATGGCTTTCCTAAGGTGGAGATCTTATGTGTGTGTGTTTATTCATGTAAATAAACTAACAAACAGCATTAAAAGGGGGCATGACATTTTACTCTGAAGTAATTCTTAGTAATGAACATATACAGAAGTTATTAGTAGATATTTCAGGAAAATCTTTGAGAAAATATTTATTAGTTAAAAGAAAGATCAGAATAGTTTACTTACATTTTTTATAATTCATCTTTTCAGATTATTTTATTTCTATTTAATATCATTTAGTAAGCATGATATTTATTTTTATATCTTAACCTCATTAAGTTAACATACAGTGCTAACGGGGCAATACATTTTATATGTTCCTATTAAGAATGCTTGAAGTTTAAGATGCATGTCATTAATTAACTATTCTTATAAGTAAAAATGTCTACTAGTATATATGGACATCATTTTTCTATTAAAGTCTTTTTTCCTGGTAGCTTTGAATAGTTTACTTATGCTCTCTAAAGTTCTATTTTTTTCAAATGTAAGTTGGAGAAAATGTTATTGGGCCACAGGTTATTGAGTAATTAGAATGAAATGAAACAATACCGTAGTTAACATTATTGCCCTTCTTTTAGTGTGAGACTCTCTTCTATTCAGTGTCTAGTTCCAGCCTGTGAATTTCATTTATTTTACTTAAATCTCTGAACTCTTAACCCTCCTTTTATTACTACTCCACTAAAATTGGTCTTTTTCTCAACCTACCATCCTACTCATTCTTTCTCTTCAAGGCCCTGTTTAAGAATCTCATAGTATAAAGATTAGTCTGACTTTCTATGATCAGGAACTTTTAAAATAGAGCTGTCGTCCAATATTTGCACATTTATTTAATTATGAAATAGGTCTATTTTTTAAATTTTGTCTAATACTTCGCTAAACTAAAGTCTGATTCTCATTCTTGTTTATTTTAATACTTAATTTGAATATCATTTAATGCTGAAAAAAGATAACTCAGAATATATCTAAATGGAGTACCTATCACTGGCTATTCACATTCTATCTTGATAGTCACTTTCAAATCACACTCACCATTTAAGAATTATTTTAGTGGACATTTCACAGGAATTTACGTTTTTTTCATTAGCTTTATAAAAATGTGTATATTGTTTTGTTATAAACCAGTTGTTCTTTCAAATTAATCATGTTGTATTTTTCTATTATTTGCAAATGATTTAGTAGCCTACTTATAGTTTTTGGAAGAATTTTTAACATTAGGAACTTCTGTTTCCAAGTTTTTGTCTATTTATAAGTGTACATATATGTGTTTTTTTTAACAGGTGGTACACATATGTCACTTCCAAAGACTAAGTAGCAAAACAGATAAAACATTGACAAATATCTGTTTTCTAACCACTGTTGACCTAGGACAAACTGCTTTCCAAGAGCATTTACCTTCTGACTCTGTTAAACGTTTCCTTTTTTTAGATGAACAGATTAAACATCTTTTTTTTCCCCCCAGAGCTAATGGGTAGACACTACCTTATTAGTATCTATAGAATAATAATAGTAGGCCCATAAATTTGGATATCTTTGTAATAAAGATGAAAATATGTAATTTATCTTTAAGTTCTATTATCAACTGTATATGTGGAAAAATTTTTTCTTTGTCTTCCTTACCATATAGCCAATTACTATATTTTAATAGTAACTGACTTCACTGTAATTTTAGTGTAATTTTAAGGTCTTGACTTCCTTACAATGACCTTTTGCAATTCTTCCAGCAAACTTTTTGGTGCTGCACCTGATGCATGAATGATGCAATAAATGAATTTCATATGTGATATACTTATTATATATAATGTGCATAAATCCATATTTCAAATAGCGCTCCAAGTAACAGTTTTCTGAGTTATTGGAACAACTTTATTTTGTATCTCATTAAGTTGTAATTGTTTTCAAGGGAACATGTAAATGACTGTCACTGCTGCCCATTTCTTGTTTGCTTATGTTTGCACCCCTGGTCTTTCTCAAACTGCATTTTAGGAAGAGGATTAGGAAACTTTTAAACTGTTGATCAATTTGTGAGGGTTAGTTTGGTTAAAGATAAATGGAATAATTTGTAACCTGCTCAACTGGAAACACAGAAATTGCAATAAATTGCCAAACAATGAAAGTGAACAGTGAATTCTAAGTGGCTTTCTGCTGTAACACAAAGCTTTTTTTCAGTATACATAACTTATCCTAAAGGTGTGGCCATCTGAAAATGTGGAACAACAAAAAAAAAGACAACAGCTATGGTCTATATGTTGGCTATTATCAAAACTTCATTTCCTTTTATAAAAATGATTTCAAATCATAGATCTATGTTTCCTGCTTCCCATCAGATCACACATAAACGTTCTCGTGAACATTCACCTTTCTTTGCAGGCCACAAATCTTAAAGATAAATTTAGGTAGATTCTGAGATTAAGGGTCATTTTCTCAAAATACAATAGCCTTTTCTGGTGACCATTCAGTACCATTTTTTTACATAGTTTGAAAAAGTTAGTATTGATTGCATTTACTTTTTATTTTTAACATGCCTATGGAAATGTACAATGCACAGAGCACAGAACACTTGTCATTACAAAGAAAAACAAGGCATGAGGTAATGGGTGGTGTGTTTATGGAGCACACAGTATAACCAGGGTGATTGATAAAGGTTGAATGATGGTCACAGAAATTGTCAATGTAATTGCATATTCTCTAAAATAATGCCAGCTTAACTCACCTTCTTTCAAATACTGTTTTCAACCTCTGTAAAAAAAAAGTTTGTGGAAGTTTTATTTAAGTCTGCAGGGAAATGTCAGCTGGATGTTCAAGGTTTTGTTGATGATCTGTTTATTATGGGTCATAATCCAGTTTTAATAATGTTGAGGAAATAATAAAATTAAAAACTATCTTTTATAGTGGGCATGCACGTCTAGAAATCTTTGAAGACCCTATGATTTCTATTATGAAAAAAGGGAATCAAGTTTCCAAAAGAAGAGTAAAAATAATACTGAAGGTTTATGAATTTTGTGTTTACGTTAAAAAAAAAATTGCAGTGTTTCTCCAATCCATGATGCAGTGGCAGCTTCCTGATCTCATTTTGTTTTTTCAACTCACTGCAGTACCCAGGCCATTTCCCACCTGGGCACCTGGACACAATGTGGTAGAATTATGTCACACTCTTCTGAACATACATTGCTTTAAGTTGATGTTATTATCCTTTATTATATTTTGTTTGAGTCTTCTGGTATGGAACTGCTAAGGAGAACTGATATTTTATTATGTTCAATATTTTAATTGATTGTGCTCCCACCACCTCCACTGCACTCATTAGTTGTGAGCCCGGCTTCTGGCTGAGCTGCACTCCCCCGGTGGGAGTGAACTAACCACCAGGGGGCAGCTCCTGCATTGAGCATCTGCCCCTTGGTGGTCAGTGCACATCATAGCAACCGGTCATTCTGCCATTTGGTAGATTTGCATATTAGCCTTTTATTATAGAGGACAACACAATCCTAATTTCTGAATGCATAGTTTCTATCCAGAGATTATGGAGATATTTTTCTTTTTTATCTAGGGAGGAGGTCATCTGAAAGTTTAAAAGTAATTTTGAGAATCTACAATCATATTATTACTGGAAAAAAACAAGGGCAGCTTGAAAAATTTCTGGATGGTGAGAATTTTGTTGGCATCATCTTTTAATGTCAAAGAATTGATCATCACTGATTTATTTAAATAATGAATGGTATACATTTCTTCAGCCAATTTTTATATACTAGTCTACATACATACATATACATGTACATATACTTGTTCACTGGCTTAGACAAAGGGTCCAAAGTTCAATTCCAGTCAAGGGCAAGTACCTTGATTGCTGGCTTAATCCAATCCTCAGCCCTGGTCAGGGCGTGCAGGAAGCAACTAATTAATGTGTTGCTCTTGCATCAATATTTCTCTCTGTCTTTCCCTCTCTCTTCCACTCTCTCTAAAAATTCAATGGAAAAATATCCTCAGGTGAGGAAAAATATCCTCAGGTGAGGATGAAAAATAATAAAAATAAAATTGTACATTTAGAAATAGTGAAATGCCACATTTGTATAGTGCTTTACACTTCTATAATTTTAGGATTGAATCCAGTATTTGGAGTTAGTCAGGAAGACACTTGGGAGTATTCTCTCCATTTTACAATTGGGAAAGTTGAGATTCATAGAGGGTAAGACTTTTTAAGATCGTTCGACATGGATTATCAGAGCTAAAATTAAGATCCTAGATTTTCAGGACTAATGCAGTTCTTTTCATCATACCCAACTGCCTCTTAGAAAAACTAAATCTCCTATCCTTGTGTTCAAATTGGAGTGTCAGTGAGAGTGTCAGTATGGACTTCTAGCCATTTTATAATCTCTGGTGTGTGAAATACGGCAGGGACTGATATAAGAAAACCAAGGAAATTAATGGCCAATTTTCTCAGTATGGCATACTGTAAACAATTTCTTAAGGTAGATTAATGTATATAATTTATACTTATACCAAAAACTTTAAGAAAGAAAAAAAATAACAAGCTTTTACAGCATGGGCAATTTTTATTCCTTTCTACTTCTCTTTCTCATATGTCATCTTACCTTGAAAATCAATAAAAATGATTCTCTTTTAAATCCATTTATGTTCAGATTCAACTCTGAATTCAACAAGTGCTTCAAAAAGACAAACTAACCTAGATTTCTAGACCCCCTGAATTTGCTCTGCTGGATATAGATGCCATTTTAGATTCTTGTATGTCCTAAAGCTTATTTCTGATCAGAGCTTCTCTTTTCAATACAATCTCCATCTTTCCTCTCTTATCCTTGCTGACATTTCATTTCAATCAGGGTTCAGACTTCTTCTTCAATCTTTTTGAATCAACTTTTGATGGATATAGGTGGTTTGTTAACAGCAGTGGCACCTATTAGGAGCAGTGTTGCCTGCCACTCTTTGATTTTCACCCTACAGGTCATTGTTTATCTATTCCTGTCTATTTTAGACACTTCAGTGAATTTTAAAAATATATTTAAAAGCTAATTTACCATTTTTAAAGTGAAAGCTTTCTTTTGTTTTTGTTATATTCAAGGGCATATTTTGAGGGAAGTTTTCCTGCTTTATTATCTACAAACATTATTGGAGCAATGAGGCAGAATGTTCCCAATATGTAACCTATACCCTGGACTTGCGTTAACATTTTTGGAAGTGGCATTATTCTTAAAGTTCAATAATAAAACTTTGTACAAATTAGTGCTTTTTAATAACTATATTTTCAGTAAATAATTATGTTAAAAATGACAGAGTTCAGTATGTTGTATTGTACCCGATATTACGGAATCAATAAATTAATGAATTGTAGTCTTTTCTCAACTAAGAATTTATTAGCTGAAGCCCTTACGTAAGGACAATGTTAATTCTTCATTTTTAGAAGAAATAATGAAATCACAGATCTCAGAAATTTAAAAACAAATTTTGGGGCCATTTTATTATAGAAAATAAATACACAAAAATAAAATATAATCTCCTAACAAAGATTAGACTAGCCAGCATGAATAGTAGACTATGATCAAGGCCTGGGACTCACAAGTTTTTTCTTGGAAATTACAACCAAAGAGAGAAAAAAAGCGAAAGTGTACAAAGTTTTTATTGATGGCTTTTTGTGGGTGGTAAAATGATGAGATTGACTGGATTAGAGCAGATGTTACATCTTGAGTCATAATTTGAATGAATACTCAGAGGTTAGTGGAAACTGATTAATGCAAAAGATAAGCAAGTACAGCTTGCTCGTTAGCCAACATAGAACCTAAGTTTTTATTATTTTTTTAGTATAAGCATTATGCACTAAAATCCAGAAAAAAATAATGTAGCGTTCAGAATAGGAAACTGAGGGAATGTGAAATGAAAGTAAAATAACCAGAATTAATGTTTTTGTTTTAGAATTTTTCTATCTACTTCTGTATTCATTTTCATGATCAAATAGTAATTGCTAAGATTTGTTCAGAGTTAAGATATAACATAAGACAATTTAGAAATATTAACTTAATAAGCAAACAATAAAATTACATATAATATAAAGAAAACTATCTTAATATAGATTATTTCAGAAGGCTTGGGGTGAGGGGCAGGGGTAGGTTAGAAAGGGCCAATGGGAGAGAAAAATGGACTTATGTAATACTTTCAACAATAAAGACTAAAAAACATATAATTACTAAAAAATAAAATAAAAGATTATTTCAAAGGACGTACTTGAAGCCCATCTTTAAACAGTGGTACATGATAAAAGCGATGACCTACTAGTACTAAATAATGCTGAGCCAAATAAATGAAATCTACATATATACAGCCCAGCGCCCAGAACAGCAGGACAACTGGAATGACCAGTCACTATGACACACACTGCGACAGCCAACCGGCCTGATCTGGGCCCCTACTGCAGACCCCCCATCCAACTGCCCACAACCCCTCCCCCCGGTCGGCTGTGCCCCTGCATAAATTCCACTGAGCCTCCCGTAGTAAATATGCAAGAATTACTAATTAAATTAACAAAGAGGAATATGGCACATACAAAAGCATACACATGTAAACTTATTTTAAATGGTTTTTACACACATAAAAACAGATTAATAGAATTCAAGACTTGAAAATAAACACCAAAAGTCTAGAAATATACATGATCAGTTTTATAAATATAACAGTGGAAATGACATTACAGCTTAGTTTATAAAGATGAATTATATAACAATAATTCTGTGTAAAATGTGTTCTCTATATAAAATACAATTGAGTAATATAAATATTTCACAGCACCAATCAGAATTAAACTTAGATGAATTAAAGAGAAACATGTAACATAGCAATCCATACAATAACTAGAAAGCCCGGGTCAGCCAAATATTTTTTCTAAACATAGCAGTGAGAGGCAAAAAAAACCCACAAAAGAAAATATGAGGAAATTGACTTCATAAATTATGCAATTCCATATACCAAAAAGTGCCCCAAGTAAAATTCTATTAATAAAAAATAATTCTAAGAATCCAATATGTATTAAGGTTTATTTTTTTCAAATATATATATTTTTATTGATTTCAGAGAGGAAGGGAGAGGGAGAGAGAGATAGAAACACCAGTGATGAGAGAGAAGCATTGATTGGCTGCCTCCTGCACGCTCCCTACTGGGGTTGGAGCCTGAAACCCAGGCGTGTGCCCTGACCAGAATCAAAGCTGGGGCCCTTCAGTCCACTTAGCCAAACCGGCTCGGGCTATATTAAGGTTTATTATTCACAATATATTATTGTAGCAAAATATAAATATGATAAGAAATTATCACAGTGTTATATATTTTCAAAAGTTAGAAATAATTTGATCAAGAAGTCACAAATACTAGTAATATCTAAAAATTTCAAATGAACATAAGAATATTCTTTTTGCACATTAGCAAGTAAAGGGAACATACAGTAGCAAATGCCAATTTTGTCTATGAATATGACAAAGAATAAGATATATTTCTTCTTTTGTTGATATTAGTACAGTGAAACTCACTCTTTCAGGCTTTGCTGGTGAGAATATAAATTTGTCTGTGATCTTTCTGGAGACAAACTTGACAGAATTTACCATAAACTCTTAAATATTCATACATTTTTAGTAACAATTTTTTTAATAACCCAACACCTTTTTCTCAGGACTTTTTTTAAAAATTATATTTCTTATAATTAAAGTTACTTTCCAATATTCTATTTCTGTCCCTAACATATACTCCTAGTAACTTTCTACTTAAAACTGAGAAATATGGATCAATATCACTAAAAATTTTTGGTTGAATTTTTTAACCAGACACAGAAAATTACAGTTTGCCTGTAAGTCTTATAAATTCCAATTTTACCTTTTTAATAATTATTTACTCTGTAATTTATTTAGTCAGTTATTCTTTTACTCAATCTGCCATATTTTACTGACTGCTTCTTAAATGGCAGGCATTATATTAGGAGTTGGGGATTAAATGGAGAAAAACAAAACAAAACAGGAAAAGTTTTCTACTCCCAGAGAGCTTTTTTTTTTCTAGTATTTTATAAATAATGACGATACAGTGGTGACAATATGACTATTCTCAAGAAGATGGAAATGCAACACTTTCTAAGGTAGTTATTCAGCGATTCAGAGAGCTCTAACTTTTGCTTGAGTTTTGGAAAGCTTTTCTCAAAATACATTTACTGCAATTGTAATTCAAAAAGATTTTAAGAAGGAAAAAGAAAGAGAAAGAGGAAAGAGGAAGGAAGGAAAGAAAGAGAAAGCAGAAAAGAAGAAAAGTAAAGATGAAAAATCACTGCTTACATAAATTTGGTAAATGAGAAAGAGATATTTAATTTATTTTCTTGTAAGAATTACCAAATTTGACATGTTAATTTATGTTGCCAGTCTTACTAGTAAAAGGGATATATATATTTTTAACATTTCCCAAAATTCCATGACCAGGGAACTTAATTTGACACCTTCCATATCTATTGTCCTGTATAGTACACTGTAGGAAATACTCATTTAGAAATTATTTCTTTTAATGGAAAGCCTATCATTTACTATAAAATAATCCTGTTTACTACTTCTAAATCAAGCCAACACAAGAATGTTTCTGGGAAAAAAAATTAATGTTCAAATCCTTTACTACTATAGCAATTGAGGGGGAAATCTCCTCTCAGGTAGAAAATGGCCAACATCAAAACTATTTTCATTTACATAGTGAAAATACACCATCATGTTTAAACACTTTCTGTATTATAATTCAGTTCTGAAGGTAGTGAAAAAAAATTAGTGGACTTAAGTGTTGAATTTGAAATATTACTTATATTTCTGTAACAAACTAATAAAAAAATTAACATTTCAAAACAATAACCTGCTCAGAATAGTGCTCTATAGAACAAGGAGAGGAAAACTGACTGGAATTTACCAATATACACACACAGATACAATGCTATGGGATGGGGAAGTGGCATATAATTAATGGGGGATAGAAAGTCCAGACACTGATTTATACATTAATGAAAAAATGTATATGTTAAAATTGTGCCATTTCAAATCAGAGGGAAAATAATTGACTATTTTACTCTTATCTATACTAATAAAAGAGTAACATGCAAATTGGTGTCACTCTGCTACACCCACCAGCCAATCACGATGAGTATGCAAATTAACCCAACAAAGATGGTGGTTAATTTGCATATGCAGGCACAGAACAAAGACTGAAGATGACTGAAGACTGAAGAGCTTGGCTTCTCCGCTGCAGCCGGAGTGGAGAAGCCAAGCCTCGCTGCTGTGGACGGACCGAAGGCCTGGGTCCCAGGTGCGGGAAGAAATCCAGTTCCAGCAACAAGGGGAAGGAAGGCCTATCGCACGAATCTTCGAGCAACGGGCCTCTAGTACAGGTATAATTTACTAGCTATTTGAGCTTCTTATTAAAATTTATTACATCTTCTCATACTATATGAGTACACAAATTCCGGATGATTTAACACTGTACATGTGAAACTTGACACAACTAAAAATTCCAAATAAAATATTAGAAAATGTTTGGTGAAGGCATTTTTACTAAACCAAATGTAGAAAAAAATATACTAATATTATTTGTCTCTTTTGTAGGTTATAAATTTATGATTTGAAACTTTTAACAACAATGTTAAAAATAATAGGCATCAGATTTGCAGTAAAAGCAGTATGATTAACATGCATAAAATATTAATACATAAAATACTTACATATGTAGTTATATATTAGGACATTATATATATGAAGATTACACTAAAAATTCTCATATGTGTATGAGCTAAAGCAAGGTTTATATTACTATTCTCTACAGGTATGTATTACTTGAAGTTTACATAGTGAGTTTTTATTGTTTTGGTACTTTTTAATTAAAAATATAAAAAAAATTATAATTTAAATGTAAAGAAGTATTTGTTTTATATACTCCAGAATGTTGACATTAACATATTTCAGATAACTTTAATCACATTTGAGAATATAGAGGCATTTATCAAGTGAATTCTCAATTTCAGCATTACAGCTTGGGTTAGTATAAAATCCATTTTTGTTTTACTTCCCCAAATCTCTAAATCTAATTTTAAATTGTTAATAGATGTTTCCAGAAAGAATTATAAGTCAGAATGAAATAAATTATTTAAACTCTGCTACAGGGGAATAAAAACATAAAATATCATTTTACTACATCATTCTGATCTAGCAAGTAATTACAGGAAGTGGGTATCAGGCTAATCCAATTGAACTCTTGTTCTGCTCAAAAACTGTCCAAGAACATTTATTTATGATCAGGAATATGGAAAATAAAAATAAAAAGAGGGTAGTGCTTCTTCAGTGAAGGACTTTATGTTCTTTTTTCTATTCTGAACAACAAAATGCTGGTTTATTAAAAGGTAGGCTGGAAGAATCGCTATGGAGAGAGGAAAGGTAGAAAGCTTCCAGAGGAAAAAGCCCTGTGTCCTGACCACACTCTGTCCTGGAGCAAAATTATGTCTTTACTTGCTTTTGCCAAATAACCAACATTGTGCAGTAACTTTTGTTGCTGTCGGTGCAGCAGGTGTGCAGATGGATACTGCAAACGACTTGATAGACACTGAGTTTAGTAAGAACAGGCAGCTGCTCTGAGCTGTGCTCACACCAGGTGAGGACTTCAGGGGAGATAACAATGACTGCGCAGGGCTACTTTCTCGGCTAAAGCTGTTACTTGGCATGGAAAAAGCAATTGCAATATGCTGCGTGATGACAACATTCGAAGAACATACTTATTCCAGAGGTGAGCTCTACTCAGTAGATTTCCGGAAGCCTTCGTGTATTTTCCTCAGTAGACAAATTTGTTCAGGAAGTTGACCTCTTACATTTGCACTGGATATCCTCAATTATCCTCCTTATAATCAGTGTGACAATGTGAGAGTGTAGATAATTAAAATACTTTAAAAAAACTGATAACATTTTAGTCACTTAATTTTCTGCTTCTGGTGCTTAGTTTTAACTTGAGAACCTAGGTACATTGCTTTCTGGCGAGCCATCTCAATTATAACTGTGCTTTAGCATTACTTTATTACACACTACCAATAATTCAAGAAAAGTATATTAAAAAAAAACAACATATAAACTGTCCCTATTTCGTGGAGCATTTAAAAAGAGGAAGATACATGGAAAATATATCTAAAAAGCTTTCTCATAGCTAAGGCTTTTCAAAGTTAGTGTTCCAAATCAAAGGCTCAGATTCTCAAAGGGCCACTCAGTAATAAAAGTAAGCAATTTACAAATAAGCATTGTGAAAATTTAGAATTTTTTAAGAAAAATTAAAATAAAGAAATATACCATATACTTAAATGACACAATTCAAATTATTTCAATTTAAAATATTATATTCTTTTTAAAATGTGATATTCTTATATTAAAAATTAAACTGACTTAATTTTCCACCTCTACCATTTTCATAAAATCATTCTTGTCAAAATCTCCAAACCTTTCCCCTTCCCTGAACTCCTCTTTCTAACTTCTTACCCAAGGCAATGGACAGAGTTCATCCCTTCTTTGTAAAAAGTTAACAAAAAGCGCAATGGAGAGAATGTCAAAACATGGAGAAAAATATACAAGGGGTATTTCCTTTTTAACTCCTTACCTCATTTCTCTCACAGCTTTGGCCTGAAGGCCTCATCATTGAACCACATGGCAGAACAACAGTGTGGGAAGCTAAAATTCTAAAAGAATCTGATCTTCCTAGCCAAGGTATCAGTAAATGTAGGTCTTCTTTTATATAATATTAGGGGCCTGGTGCACAAAAATTTCTGCACTCGGCGAGAGGAGGAGGGGGTCCCTCATCCTGGCCTGTGCCCTCTCACAGTCTGGGACCCCTCGGGGGGGATGTCCACCTGCTGGCATGCATGGCCAGCCTGGGTGAGGGGCTGAGGGCTGTTTTCAGGCTGGCCACAGCCCCCTCAGGGTTCGTGCACTGGGGGGTGGGATGGCTGGTGAATGCAGGCGTGGACGTTTCCAGCCGGGTGGCCTACCATCGCACATACCTGGTGGGCCTTCACCACTGAGGGGACACACCTGGTGCAGAGCTGGGTGGGAGGCCAGGGGGGGCCATGCTGCTGAGTGGACACACGGGGGTGGAGCCAGGCACACGCTCACACACGCCCCATGGAGGCCTCCAGGGTGGAGGCAGGTGGCTGGACCTGTGGCAGAGGCTCTGTGCGGGGGCAGAGGATGCTCGGGCATGACCCCGAGGGAGTACCCACCTCAAGCCCCCGCTACTGAGCCTCTGAGGTTGCGTGGGCCCAATTGCTCTGTTCTCAGGCCTCGCAGGGCCAGGCTGGGCTGCCAGCTCCCGGCCTTGTGGCTGCTCACCACTTTCTGCAACCACCGTGGGCACGATTGCTCTATTGCCAGCCCCAGCCGAGGGCCGGGCCGACTCTCACCCAAGGCCGCCCAGAACCAACCACTGGCGCGATTGCTCTATTCCCAGGCCCAGGCTGCAGGGCCGGGGCCTGGGCCGCCAGCTCCTGGCCCCGCTGCCAACCGCCACTGCCCTGAATAAACTTCCAGGGCACACACAGGCGGAGGCCAGGCCTCCACCTGTGCGTGGGCCAGTGCGATCTCACTATTCCCAGCCCCATCTCTCTATTGCCAGCCCTGGCTGCAGAACTGGGGGCCTGGGAAGCCGCCCGGCCCTGCAGCCGCCGCCACTGTCCGGAACTTACCGCCAGAGCACACAAGGGCAGAGGCCAGGCCTCCGCCCTTGCGTGCTCTGGCGCCATCCCTCTATTGCCAGCCCGGGCCTCCGCCATCTTGGCTGGGCTAATTTGCATACCATTGTTCTGATTGGCTGTTGAGCATCCCGAAGAAACGGTCAATTTTAATATTATGCTTTTATTAGTTTAGATTAGATGCCTGATACATGACATTTGTGTACTGGGGGGTGAGGGATCCTCAGCCCGGCCTGTGCCCTCTTGCAGTCTGGGATCCCTCAGGGGATGTCTGCCTGCTGGCTTAGACCCCCTCCCCAGGGGCCAATGTCCCCCGAGGGGTCATTAGAGCTGCTCTGGAGGTGGGAGAGGCTCCTGCCACCATTGCTGCAATCGCCAGCCATGAGCCTTGCTTCTAGCTGAGCAGATCTCCTCCTGCATTGAGCATCTGCCCCCTGGTGGTCAGTATGCATCAGAGTGAGCGATTGGTCTGCCATTCATTCAATTTGCATATTAGCTTTTGATTATATAGGATAGGACTTTTTAAAATTGATTTCAGAGAGGAAAGAGAGCGAGATAGAAATACCAATGATGAGAATCATTGATTGGCTGCTTCCTGTTCACACCTTACAGGAGATTGAGCCCACATGTGCTCTTGACTGGAATGGAACCTAAGACCCTTCAGTCTGTAGGCCTATCTACTGAGCCAAACCAGCTAGGTTTAAATGAAGGTCTTGATGACCAGAGAGTATGGAGAAAATCTCAGAGAAGAGAGACCTGAAGAAGGAGATTTCATGGTTTTGCATATTTTCCAAAAAAGCCTCAGCCTCACCTTTGACCTGTGTACGTGAGGGGTAGACCCAAGGAGGCATAGCAAGGCTTTGAACCTGAGTGGAGAATGTGATGGACAGAACCAAATAGCATAACAGGGGCTTGATAGCAACCACCTCTCACAAAAGCCAAGACAGAATTTGTGATCTGAAGGTAAATTTCTTGAATATCTAATAAAACAAGTGAAGAAACAAAACAAAATCAACATTTAATTTTAATTGATTTCAGAGAGTAAAGGATAGAGAGGGAGATAGAAACATTAATGATGAGAAAGAATCATTGATTGGCTGCATACCCTACGCTGGGGACTGAGCCCACAACTCAGGCATGTGCCTTGACCAGAAATCGAACTGTGACCTCCTGGTTCATAGCTTGATGCTTAACTAGTGAGCCACACCAACTTGGCAAAACCAACATTTTTTTTACAAAATTATGACAAGACCCAGATTCCGTATGGTCTAATAGTTGAAATAGCAGGAAACAAATAAAAATTTCTTGACATACAAAGAACCAGGAAAATATGAGCAATTTTGAAGGGGAAAAAACACACAATACATATCAATGCTTGCTTAAATGACTCAGAATTTAAAATTACCACAAAATATTTAAAATTGTTATTTATTGATTTGTTTTTAGAGAGAAAAACATGGATTTGTTGTTACACTTACTTATGCATTCATTGGGTTGTTTTTTAATATTTTAGAGAGCTAAAAGAAGAGAGAGAGAGATACATTGATTTATTGTTCCATCTCCATACGCATTCCTTGGTTGCTTCTTGTATTTGTACTGACCTGGAATTACAAAGATAAATGCTAATAAACATTTTTGTTGGCGTATTTCCCAAATACACTCTAGACTGGTCTTTCCAAATATTCTCACCAAAAACTTTCATAAAATTTTTAATTGTAATTACATTAAACTTAGGAATGATTTAGAAATAATTGACAAATTTATTATAATGTCCATAGTTTTAATATCCATTTTTAAGTTCTTACTCAGCAAAGTTTCCATTTGTATGCCTAGAAGAGTCTGCATTTTTGTGTCTGTTTGCTCACAGTGTGTGTGTTGCATGCTTTTTATTCACACATGCCATCCCCAGAAATTCACACTCCAACTCTAGAAATAATTTAAGATATTTTATATAAAAACACTTTCAACAAAGATGAAATAAAATACTTTAAAAGTATAAATTATGAAATTTATGTTTCATTCTAAAGTACCACATGTACATCCCATGTCTTTATGATTCATAACAATTCTTAACAGGAAGGAACATAGTCCAGTCATTGAAGATTCAGGCCCTGGGATATTCTGGGGAATTTTAAACCCACCCCTGCTACTCATTGCTCTGTAATGGTTAGCAAAATATTTAAATTCTCTAACACATTTTTATTTACAAAATGGGAATAATAAAAGTTGTGAGGCTCATTATGGCATGAGGATTGAATGAAATCAATACTGTAAAATGCTAGAGAAAGAACAGTCGATAGAGTTTAGCTGTTGATAACATTGCTGGTTTATTTCTCTAAATATTACCCTTTGTCTCTGCATTTTCTGTTAGAACATGAGCCTCCCTCACTCTCTTTCAGATATCACCACCTAATCCTACTTGACAATTACAAAGCCCTTTACTCCTTGGAGTGAAATGAAGCTAACTTGCAATTGGGCTTTTATTTTTCTGACTGAATCAAGAAGTTGTCTCTTGAATAAAACCAGTGCAGCAAGGTCTTGGCTGTTCCTTGGCAAGGGATTACAATTTATATTTTTTTAACTGAAAACTGCATGGGGAAAATTATATTATATAACATGAATTAAAAGTTGCAGAAGATGATCATGTATCAGTTTTCAGGAAAAACCTAACTATTGCTATGGCTGAAGGCAGAATGTGTGTGTGTATGTGTGTGTGTGTGTGATAATGTAGAACATAGCTTACAACTTGGCAAATAATCTAATCTAATAAAAGAGTAACATGCTAATTGTGTAACTCTGCTACATCCCAAGGCATGCCCACCACCAATCAGAGTGACTATATGCAAATTAACCCAATCAAGATGGTGGCCAGCAGCCACAGAACCACAGCAAACAGGAGGCTTCCCTGCCCTGGCAATAGAGGAAACTGCCTGCATAGGCAGGCTGTGGCCTCCACTCAAGGCAAACAAGTTTTAATTATAGAAGATAAATAAACCCAGATACCTGCTTCCAGCCAGCCTCACTTGGAGCTTGGGTCACTGGGGGCCATGGTGAGCCAGAAAACAGCTATCAGCTGTTGATCACCACAGACCTTCTCCCAGGCTGGCCAGGCAACCCAGAAGGAACCCCCCATCCTGAAGGGGTTGTGACCAGCCTGCAAACAGCCATCAGCTACTCACCCAGGCTGGCCAGGCACCCCAGCAAGGACCCTCACCATGAAAGGGACTGTGGCCAGCCTGAAAACGGCCCTCAGTATCTTATCCATGCTGGCCAGGCATCCCAGTGGGGACCCCATCCTGATACGGGAAACCCTTTAGGGAAAACCAGCCAGCCCCCACCCATGCACCAGGCATCTATCCTATATAAGAAAAGGATAACATGCAAATTGACTCTAACAGCAGAAACACTGGGAATGACTGGTCACTATGACACACACTGACCACCAGGGAGCAGATGCTCAGTGCAGGAGCTGCCCTTATTTGTTAGTGCACTCCCACAGGGGGAGCTCTGCTCAGTCAAAAGCCAAGCTGATGGCTGCCAGTACAGTGGTGGTGGTAGGAGCCTCTTCTGCCTCCTCAGCAGCGCTAAGGATGTCCGACTACAGCTTAGGCCTGCTCCCCGCTGGCAAGTGGACATCCCCCAAGGGCTCCCAGACTGCCAGAGGGATGTATTACTGCCAGCTTAGCCTGAGGAGAGGGCTTAAGCCAGCAGGTGGACATCTCCTGAGAGGTCTCAGATTGCAAGAGGGCACAAGCCAGGCTGAGGGACCCCCCTGAGTACACAAATTTTTGTGCACCAGGCCTCTAATATATTCAATAATGTCCATTCATTCTGCAACATAGCAACAGGTTTATTAGACCTACTTCTTAAAAAACCCATCTATGTAGACTGATATAATGACAATAGAAAACTTGATAAAAGTAATTCTAAAATAACCATGAAACATGTAATCTTCATATTTAGCTCCTTGCTGATATAACTTAATTTAGAATAGATTTATCCTCCTTTCAATGAAGTGTCAAACATTTTTTTAAAATATCATATTTCTGGCATATAAGATGACTGGGTGTATAAGAAGACCTCCAACTTTTCCAGTTAAAATATAGAGTTTTGGATATACTCGCCATATAAGACTACCCCTCTTCCAATGCACACCCAATAAAAATTTAAAAAAAACATCAAATTTGATTTGAAATGAATGGAATGTGGCCGTTTTTGAGCTCCCCCCACCGTATGCAGCGACCGAAGATTTTCCAGTCCAGCTTGGAAGTTTCAGCACCTGCCCTATAAGATGACACCCCAGCATGTAAGACAAGCCCTGACTTTTGAGAAGATTTTCCTGGGTTAAAAAGTCATCTTATACACCGGAAAATATGGTATATTTTATTGATTTTTTTATAGAGAGGAAGGAAGAGAGATAGCGAGTTAGAAACATCAATGAGAGAGAAACATTGATCAGCTGCCTCCTGCACACCCCCCACTGGAATTGTGCCCACAACCAAGGTACATGCCCTTGACTGGAATCAAACCTGGGACCCTTCAGTCCACAGGTCGATGCTCTATCCACTGAGCAAAACCGGCCAGGGCAAGTGTTGAACTTATTTCTTGATAGTTTATGTTTCTTTTTTTAAATTTATGTATGATTGACATATAACATAATAATTAGATATTTGTATATATTGTGATTTTCTCACCACAGTTATTCTAGTTACCATCTATCAACATATAAAATTACAAATTATGTTTTTGTGATAAGAACTTTAAATATTTACTCTTTTAGCAACTCTCAAATATGCAATGAAATATTTTCCACTGTAGTTACTATGCAGTAAATTACATCCCTATAACTAATTTATAAATAGAAGTTCATACCTCTTGAACCCCTTCATCCATTTCACACACTCTTCATCCTTCCTCCAATCTGGCAACTACCAATCTCTTCTGTGTATCTATTGATTTTCTTTTGTTTTATTCGTTCATTTGTTTTGTTATTTATTTATTTATTTATTTATATTGAGAGAGAGAGGGAGAAAGAGAGAGAGAGAGAGAGAGAGAGAGAGAGAGAGATGAGAGGAAAAGATTCATCTGTTGCCTCCTACATGGGGATTGAGCGGAAGCCTGGATATATGCCCTGACTGTAAAAATTGAACCTGACACCTTTTGGTGTATGGAAGATGCTCCATCTAACTGAGCCACATCTTTTAGATTCTAGATTCCACATAAAAAGAAATCATATGGCTTTGTCTTTCTTTGAGCTAGGTTTTAGGCAGAGAAAAAAAAATAAACCACTTGGCAAATAGTTATTTTACTTAATCATCTGAAAATCAAACATAGGTTTTACATGGAACATGTAAGAATTCTATGAAGTTAGTGATATGACATATATAGTAGCTATAGATTTGGCATACACCTTGAAATAGAGAAACAAGATTAAGGTGTTGTATAGCTCTGCTATATTTGATCAAAATAAACTTATGGAGAGACTTTATTGGAATACTAGAAGCCCAGTGCACAAGGTCGTGCATGGGTGGGGTCCCTCAGGTTGGCCTGCGGAGACTGAGCCCCAGCTCAGGTCCCCAGCCTCGTAGCCTGCAGCCCTGCAGCCCTGCAGCCCCATCTGGCACCCTACCTTGGCCTGGTGCCGCCCCCTCACCTGCTTCACCACCCTGCCTGTGGAGCAATAGATCAGGGCAGGGGTCCCTGTTCAGCTCTCTCAGTAACTGAGAGCTGGGAAGTGGCCCCACCCCCCTCCTCTGCCACTGGTCACACTCTGCAAGGCAATTGACAGGGTGATTGGGCCCCTGTTTGCCTTAACCTGGCACTGGCCACTCACCTTCTCCACCATCCTGCTGTGATCTGGGCTGGCAGCACCTCCACTGCCAACTGCTGCCAACATTGCATTGCTGACCCCTGCCATGTTCTGTGTCACCCCCTGGTGGTCAGCGCATGTCATAGCAAGTGGTTGAACTCCCAGTCAAACTCCTAGTTAACTGCCCGAGGGGACAATTTGCACAGTAGGCTATTATTATATAAGATATTTTTACATGATCAATATTAGCTAATTAAAAAAAAAACATTTTATCTACTCTAATAAAAGCGTAATATTGAAATTGAGCGTTTCTCTGGGATGCCTAAGCCAAGCCTACCAGCCAATCAGAGTGGCTGTATGCAAATTAACCCAACCAAGATGGAGGCCAACCACCACGGAACTAGATCAAACAGGCTTCCATTGCACCAGGAGTAAACTGTCAACCTAGGCTGGCTGGACCTCTGTCTGCTCAAGGCAACATAGTTGCAATTATAGAAGCCACAGAGCTGAAGCAAACAGGATACTTCATTACCTTCCTAGGCCTTGGCTTAAAGCAACAGTATTTCAATTATAGAAGATAAATAAACCCCAGAAACCTGATTCCAACCAGCCTTGCTGGGATGTTGGGTCAATGGGATCTGTGGGTAGGCTGAAAGCCTGAAAACGGCCCTCAGCCAGTCACCCAGGCTGCCCAGGTACCCCAGTAGGGACCTGAACAATGAAGGGACTGTGGACAGCCTGAAAATGGTCCTCAGCCTATCACCCAGGCTTGCCACACCCCAGTGGGGTGAGGATCCACACTGGGGGGCTTGGCCAGCCTGCAAAGAACCATCGGCTCCTCACCCAGGCTGGCCAGGCACACCAGCAGGTGGGCATCCCCTGAGGGGTCCCAGACTGTGAAAGAGCACAGGCTGGGCTGAGGAACCTCCTGAGTACACAAATGTTTGTGCACCAGGCCCCTAGTTAAACTCTAATATCCATGTAGAAGTATGCATACATCATTTTTGCAAAGGTTGATAACTTTTCATTAACTGAACACACTTGCATCAAGATCATATCACTATCAGCATTTCTGAAACACATCAGGAGCTTTTCTCATTGTTCCTTAAGGTCATTATGCAATTCCCCAGGTGTACCATTATCAGGCTTCTAATATGAGTTGGTTGTACATTATATTTTCACTTAATACAAAGGAAATCAGACTATATGTACTCTGTGTGGGACGCCTTTCACAAAACATTTGGTTTTGGAAATTAAACCATGTTATCAAGCATAGCAGCAGATGGCTTACCCATATTTTTGTATAGTATTTTATTCTATAATTTATTCACTAGTTCCATTCTTAATGGGAATTTATGTAGTTTTAGGCTTGAAGCTACTTTGAGTAGTGCTGCTATAAACATTTAGTACCTATATTTTGGTTAACATATGTATGCATTTCTGTTGAAATATACCTAAGAGTGAAATTGCTACTTTATGGGGTGTACATATGGTCACATTAATTTGACCTTTTGTTTCAGGTTCAAGTTCAGTTTCAGTGGAAATAGAGGTTATAAGAGTTTGGACAGAAGGTGGTCAGGAGATCAATACTGTCTGACACTTCACTCTCCACCTCTAATTTTCTTGCTAAATGAAGTAACTATTTCTGCATGTTGAATTATCTTCCAAGGGACCACTTAGCCTACACTAAATTAGTGTTCTGACTGGTCCATTTTAGATGTGCAGTTTATACTATCAGATGGATCTCCAATGGGATTAGCCCACTCTCTCTTCACCCCATCTGCCACTGTACCCAAAATCATACTGTTTATACAGATATAATAAATATGAACCCAGATGTGGAACTATATTCCAATGTGCACTGGGAAATAAACTGTGCAGAGAAATAAAAGTAATATGAAAATATTGTTGAACTTAAACTGAGAAAAATAAGCACCATATTGCTTTCTTGTAAAGTATAATGAAGCATTCGTTTAGAAATGAGCTTATTCATTTGTACATAAGACACAGACATGTTTGAAGGTCATATTTTTAAATTGAGCCCTAGAAAAGATTCAGTGTGTACTTGTTTTTTTTATAAGAAGATAAATGTGTAGAAGAAACTTTATGGGCAAGTGATGTTTGATGTAGCCACATTGGTAAGTAACTAGGAAGGCGACAGATGTGAGGAAAGGGAAGAGAAAGGTCAGATAAAGCAAGGTGCAGAGATAAAACGAACTGGAAAAGTGTCATAGAGTGTGTCCTTAGAATTAATAATTGTTGCTCACCCACTACTTTCAAGATTGCGTATTGGTAGGTTTTATTAACAAACAAAAGCAACATCTGCTCAGGAAAATTGCAAAATCAGTTGGGGAAAGTACATTGCAATAAACGGCTGGGATACCAAACAGCATGTGATGTGCTTTGTGGAGGAGGAAGGACAAGAGGTAATGTAAAATCCCAGGGGTGGAAGTAAATATGTTTACAGCTTTGCAGGAAAGTGCGTAAAACGCTGATGAGAACCATGTCGTGGGCAGCTGAGGCCCACAATGTGGAGAGAGAGGATTTTATCTTTAGGCTGCAGGAGAAGAAGTCTTGGGTTTAGACTAAGGAGGACACTGTGAGATATAAAAATATTTCTAAGAGTAAATCTGGAATTCAGTGTCAAAGTGTGACCCTCCAGTGGTGGGGAAAGATCATGGAGCTGGAGGAGGAGAAACTGAGGTGAGTGTCATGTCAACCATAAAACAATCATATAATATGAAACAAACTGATAAGTGATCTGTTTATTTTTAATGTATATGAATTCAGTTATTGTCAATATAAATTGATTAGAGGCTGAACAGGAAGATGATGATATGGAAGTAATAGGAATTATATGTTGTGGTAATGAGGTAAAAAAATGATTTTTCACAATCACCAATTATTACACTAATGAAGACATTAATCAAACATAGAAAACATAATTGGAAAACTGATGAGTGAACATGATTGACTATACTACTTGGAGAATAAGTGAAGGCACAAAATAGGAAGTTTTTACGTGTTTAATATTAGACATTTATTCTGAATGCTTGCCTTCAGGAAGAAAGGATAGAAAAAGTACAATTGCCAAGAACTAAATTCTGATTTTCTGAATAATTTCAAGGTTTATTACTAGTAGCCTAACATATACTGGTAAATGCCATTTTCTTTATGTTATATAAAACATCGTCTTTTTCTATGTGTTTTAATCAACTGCACCAGAACATAAGCTCATTAAAGGAAGGAAAGGTGAATTATGTTTGGGATCTGGAGTAATATTTCATAAAAACCTGATCATCTTGCAAGAAACACAACTGTATTGAAGCTGACTTAAGTAAAATGTTATTATATGGCCAGGAGAAAATTTCAAAGAACAGAAGGGATAGGACAGCATAGCACTATTGAGTAATATTGTGTATGTCAGTAATAGGCTAGAACCAGAGCCTGACAATATTCTAATGTTCTCTGTATCTGTCAGCATTGTTCATTTACATTTATGTTCTCTGTATCTGTCAGCATTGTTTAGTTACATTTATACCTCATTCTTTTCCTAACTCTTTGTAAAACAGCTTTCTCTAGCTCTCTAATCTTCAGAGTGAAACATATTGCTGCTGAGTGCTTCTGAGTTCCCATGTTCCAGAAGCCTTCCACCCAGGGGAGATGAAGTACGCCTTTGCTAATACCAATTTGAACTTCCAGGAAGGAGTAATTGTATGACTAAACTTGACACAGGTGCCCAATTCTGAACCAATGGACTGCAGCCAGGGGTGCAGCAACAGATGGTTCCAGCATGGTGCCTGCCCAAAGGACAAACATTTACAAAAGAAAGGACAATTGTTCTGAGATCCCTACAGTGACCTACAGTTCTCATTGCAGATGTGTGAAATGAATAATAAGAATGTCACATCCAGTTCTTTTCTAGTGACTTGTGTGTGTATTCCTCCTGGCCAGACACTCTTTGTAGCTGAGCTATTTTAAGAAAAACTATTAGATGTAGTAAAAGAGCCAAAATTATTTAGGATTAGAGAAGACCACTAGAATTTTTTTTTTATTGTCGAACTATACTATTTGACATAGAATATTCAATGTTTATGCGTTCAAATTCCACCTCTTTTATTTATTAACTTTACATACTTTAGATATGTTTTATTTCTTTAAAAAGAGATATTTGAGCTCTGGCTGGTTTGGCTCAGTGGATAGAGTGGCTGCCTGTTGTCTGAGGGGTCCTGGGTTCGATTCCGGTCAAGGGCCCATGCCTGGGTTGTGGGCTCGATCCCCAGTGTGGGGCGAGCAGGAGGCAGCCGATCAATGATTCTCTCTCATCATTGATGTTTCTATCACTCTCTTCCTCTCTCTTCCTCTCTGAGATCAATAAAAATATATATTTTTTAAAAAGACATATTTAACTCACTTGTAAAATGGGAAGAATGATAAGTATTGCCTAGGACTGTGTGTAGATAAAACAAGATATTTTCTGAAAAGTGCGTCACATATGCCTATCAGATAGTAAGCATGCCAATAGTATTGTATTGTTCTTGTTTCTTTTAGTCTCTTTATTAGGTAGTTATCTTAGTTATCCTTTGGTGCTGTAGCAGATATCACAAACTTTGTGGCTTAAAACAACACAAATTCTTTGTCTTACAGGAGATCAGAAATCTGAAATAGGTTTTACTGAGTGAAAATCAAACTGTCAGAGGGGCTGCTGAGGGCTTTAGGGAAGAATCTGTTTTCCCTCTGAGGGACCAGCGAGCAAGCTGCATTTCTTGGCTCATGTCTGCTTTCTCTACCATCAAAGCCAGCAGTGAAGCATCTTCAGATTTCTCTTTCTGATTCTGACTTGCCTGCCCTCCTCTTACACAAAACTTTGTGATTAAATTAGGCCCACCTGGATAACCTAGGCTAAGCCCCAGGCTCCATCTAAGATTCTTAACTTAATCCCTTTTACTGTGTAAGGTATAAGGATTCAGATGTGGACATTTTGGGGCAGCTATTATATTGCCTGCCATAGCAACAATGCTCTTTCTCAAGAGTAAGTCTGTATTTTACAAAACTTACTCTATGACGATGTCATTCATTCAGTTCTAAATTAATTTTTGGTCTACAAATTCACTTCTTAACTATAAAAAGAATAGAGTAACTGAAGAAAAAATACTAACAAATAAAGTCATGACTGTGGAATGAAAAAGAATAGAATTATTGATGCTGGCATTAGACTATTATGAAAATATTTCTCATATATATTCATGAGAACCTTTTGATATTATGTTAATATATACAAAACAAGCTATAGGGAGGTATATCATGTTGCAGAAAATATTATTCCAAACAAAGTACTTCTCAGTTATAAGTTGTTCTTCATAACCTACTGGAATATGGAATTAAATTACAAGTGATCTATATTGCTTAAAGCAGATCAAATTTGTTGACCAGATATAAACAATAAAAATGTATTCTAGGCATGATTTTAAATTTTACTTAATTCTACAAAAAATACATTTAAGTTGAAAGAGAAAGAGAATATTTAAAAAATCTAGCTTGTTAGTTCCAGAATTGCCTAAACCATATGAACAAATATGTAGCTTTTAGCAATGATTTTTCTTTCTATCATTTTATTTCACATGCAGACCAATTTTGCTCTTGAGAAAAGAAAACAGAGACTCCGCCTGGCCCTTTGTAACTGAGGCAGTCCTTTCTAACTGCTGTGAGATCCCAAAGCAAGGTTTTTTATTTAAGTGGATTAGTAAAAATAAAGTATATAGTTCTACAATAAATTGTTAGTTTGTTCTGAAATTTTTTCAATGTTTCATGAGCTAATTCTAAATGTTCATTCAGACTTTTGGAAAAATCATTATTAGTCAAAGGATACCTCTTAGTGTACCACAAGAGCCTAGAATTTAGTCTTTATTGGGCCTCTCATGTTAGACAAATTCTGATTGGCTTTAAAGTTTAAGCTTCAAGCTAGTTTGGCTTCAGTTAATCTTGAATTATTTGAAAGATCATTGATTTTTCTGACTGTGTGACTTTTGTCTTGTTTCCAATTTTGACCATGCTTTGGATGACTTTTCCCCAAAAAGCAGTCCATAAAATAAAGTTGTGGTAAAAAAAGAGCCTTGCTTTAAGGTTACCTGGCATTATCCCCACATGACATTTGCTTTAAAAGAACTCTGTGAGAAATAAACAACCTTTCCAAAAGGAAAATAGCACTTGAAAAAAGGAAAAAAATCTTGTCACCAAAGATAAGCAAAAAGGATAATGAATGCTATAATCTCCCCAAATTACTGTTCCATTTCTTAATGTTTATATGGCAGGTGAAGGAATAGTAGATTAAAAGTACCTACTTGCTTATATGCACAAAGATGGCAAATTAAGTCCCCATTTTCTGGTGCTGAAACTTGATTAAGCGGTTCTGGACATACTCCCTTTTGAAGGTTAGAGAGACAGTAAGTAGTGAGTGAAAGGGTTTTGTTTGATGACCTGGACAATTGCAGGGAATGAATACACAGTAACACATCACCTATTAAATTAACTGATATAAAATATGAAAACTCATTTTGATTACGAGGCCAAATCATAGTGTTTAACTAAGAATTTAATTTCTGAGTAGGCAATTTAATCACATAGTTAACAAAAGATTATAAATTATGCTTTGGTAATAATTCAATTCGCAATTTGTGGCAGACACAATGCTAGGTCCTGCGAATAAATTTGTAAAGGAGGTTGAGTGACTCCCTTTCCACATGAACTATACATTTCATTGGAGACAATGGGCAAAACTCACTCATTGCAAATATGATGATTGTTATGAAAGCAGTACAAAGGGGTATTATGGGACCATTTGAAAGAGCAACCTAAACTATTATTTTTACTTTATTGCCATTTATATTCTTTAGTGTGATCTGACACCATCCGTCAACAAAGTAGGTTGGTAATTGCTTCCTTGCTGCCTTCGTTCTTTTCCTTTTTTTCTCCATCTTTACTTTAAATCTGTCCTCCCTCCTTTACATAAATATCTAAGTAAAGTATGTGCACAACTTTCTCTGCTAGAAATGGCCACATAATAGTGAATACAGACACGCAACCCTACCCTCCTAAGGTTGAAAATAAACCAGGTTATACAAATATTGAAGAAGCAACGACTTGAATTATTAGTTAATTGCTACCAGTAACTTCTCTGAATGAGAAGTACAAATTTCTATAAGAGAGGCACCTGATTATTGTTTTATAGGGGGTGATGCTTAAATTGGGATTTTTAAAGAACAGATTAAAAAAATGTTTTCCAGGTAGATGGAACATGAGCGTATGTGAGGGCTTTAACACAGGAAGGATTTGGAAGAATTAAAGGAGACTACTGCAAAGAAAGTTTGGATCAAGAAGCAAGAAGATCTAACCGGTTTGGCTCAGAGGCTAGAACATCAGCCTGTGGACTGAAGGGTCCAGGTTCCATTCCAGTCAAGAGCATGTACCTTGATTGCAGGCACAACCCCAGTTGGGGGTGTGCAGGAGGCAGCTGATCCATGTTTCTCTCTCATTGATGTTTCTAACTCTCTATTCTTCTCCCTTTCTCTCTGTAAAAAATCAGTAAAATATATTTTAAAAAAAGAAGCGAGAAGAAAGATGCTTCAGAGATACATGAACATTTTATAGACAAAACACTAATCATTAGGAGCCGATTTAATATAGCATTTTATCAGGTGGTAATAATTGAAAGGCTAGAGATGAAGCCTAGAGTTCGATTATAGAGAATGTAGTGAATATTAATATCCAATGCTTATTCCCATGGGGAGACACTCAGGGAGTTAGGATATGACTCTTCTTCAAACATAGATCTTTATAAATACAAATATCATTCCCCTTGCCAGTGAGTGATTAAGGGTTCCTGACCAAAGCCAACCACTGCACAGCTTTCCTCTGTAAATAAAGAATGCGCATGTGACCCAAATTGACCCAATAAGACATGAAGGCATGGACTTTTCCTGTGCTTATATAAGGTCTAGAACTATTGCAGCCACCACAGAGAGGATGCCAAACTAAGAAAGCCTCAAAGAAATGAGATCGGAGATATGTAATTAAATCAGTCTCACACCCACACAAGGTCTGGACGTTCCGGTAAGTGGGCCAGTGCCCGGAAGTATTTTCAGTTATTGGAAGCATAGAAACTGGAGATAACATGAAGAAAATCATATGCTTTAGGAGGCTAATCTGGTGACAGTGAGAAAAATATTAAGGTTTATTGTGCCTTTGTATTTAGTGTTTATAAGCTTCTGATCTATAAACAAATGGTATATATTTTCGTAGATTTCTCATTATTGAAAGTGTTTTTAGCTTCCATATATTTTTGTAGAGTTCAGTTTGCCTGGGGAGGGCCTCATAGGGAGGTATAGGCTTGGTGGAAATATCAAGAATCATTACCTATTTATCTTTTTTTTCAAAGGTACAGGTATTCAATTTTGTTAGTTTAACATAGCCTGACAGCTAAATATAATCATATGTCACAAAATCACAAGAATAAAATAGGACCATTATCTAACATCATATAAAAAATCAACTCAAAATAAATTAAAAGTTTAATATAAAACCTAAAACCATGAAACTCCTAGAAGAAAAATAGGGAAAAGATTTCTTGACATTGATCTTTATAATAATTTTTGTATATAATACCAAATCATAGGCAACAAAAGCAAAATAAACAGGTGCAACTACATCAAGCTAAAAAGCTTCTTTATAGCAAAGAAAACAATAAATAAAATTTAAAAAGGTAACCTATGGAATGAGAGAAAATATTTGCAAGCCATATATCTGATAATGGGTTAATATTTAAAATATTTAAGGAATGCCTATAGCTCAGTAGCAATAAAAACAAACAACCCAATAAAAATGAGAAGAGGAACTAAATATACATTTCTGCAAAGAAGACACACACACAATGGCCAACAGGTGCTTAACATCAATAATCAACAGAGAAATACAAATCAAAACCACAACAAGATATCACCTATTATGGCTCTTATAAAAAAACAACAACAACAAAGAAAAACAAACCCCCCAAAACATAACAAGTTTTGGAGAATATGTGGAGAAAAGGCAATTTTTATACACTGTTGGTAGGAATGTAAATTGGTGCAGCCACTATGGAAACATACATTAAGAAAATAGAGAATGTTGCCATTTGTGAAAACATGCATGAACCTGGAAAATATTATGTTAAACAAAAAAAGCCAGACACAGAAGAACAATACCACCTTGTCCATTATGTATCATTCATATGAAATATTAAAAATTGTAGAATCAGGAGGTGTAATGGCAGGTGGCAGGTTCTGGAGGGAGGAGAAAGTGAGGAGTTATTATTCAAAGGATACAAATTTTACATTAAGCAAGATGAATAAGTCCTCGAGATACATAGTACAACATATTGCCTACAGTTAACAATGAGGTACTGTTCCTTTAGAAACTTGCTAGGAGGGTGGATCTTATGCTAAGTGTTCTTATCATCCTCATCATTATAAATAAGAGGGTGACAGAAACTTTTGCAAGTGACAGATAGGTTTATCGCATAACTTATGTTGATAATGTCATAGGTATATTATATTCAAGTTAATCAAGTTATATACATTCAATATGTACAGACTTTTTAGGTTAAAATATTTTTTCTTATTTTATTCGTCTGCTTCCCTAAGTGATACCTCACAACTATGTTGGTTTCTGCTACTTGAATCAAACTTCAGTTTCTTGAACTCATTTCTGGCCATCTGCTCTAATTTCACCCTCTTCCCAGGAAGCTTCATTTAAATTGATTTAGTATTAAATTTGTTCATTAAAACTTAACATTTTCCCAGACATGTCGAATTATATTATGATCAGTAATTATCTACGTTTTATAGGTATATCAGCTTTCACAAACCTCAAACGATTGTTGATATTTTCATTTAAACCTCACCCAGGCTTCCTAGTTCAGATACTCTGCTGATTTGCACATTAACAACAAAACACACACACACACACTCACTCAAGCATTCTCCAAATTGCACACAAATTTCAGTTATGATAGTATATTAACTGAGTAATTGCATAAAGTACACATTTTGCTGCTAGCTCTTTAGTCCACAGATTGCTATATAAGTAATAGATGTGATTAATTCATGATAAGTAACCAATCATGTAACTGTTTGCAAAGTTTGTGGGTGATTGGTCACCACATGTTTTTAGTCATTTCATGTCCAGGCAGCACAGTATATAGTTGTGTTGCTTCCATAGCACCTCCCAATAAGCCCATGTGACATTAAAAAAAAAAAAAAAGAATAATGGAAGAAAGGCACTGCTAAAAGTTAAAAGTGCAGCAAAGAAATGAACAATGAAAATCCTGAAAGTGATATTCAAATATAATCTGACTAGAATTACAGAAGACATAGCTAACCATAGAAATATTGACATTGCCATTGTTGGAAAGACTCTAGATGTGCACCAGAGGAATTTAGTGAAGGTGAGATTGTTGACTTAAATGAGGAAATCAGTTGTGATGAAAAGAATGAAAATATCCCAGAGTAAGTGACATCATCAAAAAAACCCAACTTCACATTCAAGGACTCACTTAGAGATAATTCATGACAATGAAGTGAAAAGGATAAAACTCTAAATGCTCATCCAAACTTAGAAGGGAGTGTGGTAATTTGACAAGGCATAGAAAGATGCACACTCAGTTTTAAGTTATAGGATGAGAAGAAAGCAAACATCATTCGAACTACTACTGATAACTTTCTTTTAATAAATGAAACACTTGAATTTTCAATGTTTCTAATGTTTTAAATTACTAAATATATGTTAATTTTGTTATTTAAAAATTTCCCCTATCTATCTATATAAAACGCTAATATGCAAATCGACCAAATGGCAGAATGACCAGAGAACAGCCTGTCGCCCCACAGATCACCCCTGATAACTGGCCAGGCCTAGGGACCTTACCTTGTATATTGGGAACAGTCTCTTAGATTTAAAAATTAAAACCTGGTAAGCCTACTCTAACACTGAAAAAACAGGATGATGTAGCGATGACATGCAAGGACTCTGGCTTGCACATTTTTGTGGTCAGTCCTGATTCCGACACTTATAACTGTGTGATAAAGCCAATTACTTAACTTCTCTCTGTTTCAGTTTTTCCACCCATAAGATGGGGAAAATGGTACTACTGCCTCAGAAGGATCATGTTATGTACTACTTTTTATAATCAGGGCAAAAAAATGTAGCTGCCCATACAACAGCAAGATGCCTTTCACCTGTTTGAAAAGTATGGTCACTGGTGCATGCAGTGTCCTAGATTGTGAGAGGAGTATCCGACTTAAAGTTTAGGCCCATAAATCAGCAGTCAGACATCCCCCAAGGGGTCCCAGATTGCAGGCCGGGCTGAGGGACCCTCTTCCCCCACAAGAATTTTGTGCACTGAGCCTCTAGTACATATATAATAGACAGTGTGAGAGTTTTTTGTTTTGACAAACATTTTTTAAACATTCTTAAAGTTTACAGAACAATAATCTTCTCCATTGATTATTAAAATAATTTTATACAGTTACCTGCACCTTTCAATTTACATGACTATTTATAATCAGTCCATTATTTTCCATTTTTGTGTTAGCACCCTAAAATAAGCCATCAGTATCTCTTATCTAGATAAACACAATAATCTCTCTCCATATTCTTCTTCCTTTCTGGGTTTCAACTCATCAATTCATCCTCCACAGGCAGCCAAATTGAGCTTCAGATAAAAATAAATCAGTTCATATTACACTTACAACACTGGGACTAAAACTATGACTCTCCCTTCATTTACAGGCCAATAAGATGCCCCATAGGCTTGGCGTAACACCAGACTTCTTCCCACATTTCTCGACTCCACCCACATGAGTCAGTGTCCATAGAGTAAGACCATTTCTCCTTCCGTATGCATCCAAAGAAAACACTGACTAAAACCGTGCATCCTCAGGACTTCACCCTCCTTCAACAGACACAGTCAGGAGGGAGTCCCAGACTTTCCACATGTGCTGGCACTCACAGCTTTGCCACCTGTATCTGCCTTGAGTTCACCAGGACTTATTTTGTAATCAGCCCACAACTGAACCTACGGGTTTCAGAATCATTCCACATCTCCTGCACTCCAATCACATCCCTACTTCCTGGTGAAACTCTCCTATCCTTCTTGCAAAACTTCCAATATGCCCTTGGGAGAAAAATCTCCTAGGTCCTCAACATCTTCTCTACAGACTTCATCTTCTTGCTCACACAGAAAACACGGCCTGCAGCCTTCTCAATCAACACAGAATTTGTCTCCTCCCTTAAGTCACTGGGTTGGTGTCCTACGAACTCCTCAATCCAATTTCCAGATTGTTCTCTTTGTCCTTAAAAATTAGCTTTGCATCTATGATAACTGAGTCTCTCAGTTACTACTGCTTATTCTTGTCTGTTATCAAACTTTTCATAAACTCTTCCGTTTTTTTTTTATCATTTAAACTTTGGGCTAATGGGCTCTTCAACACTAGTCTGGTGACTTTTCTCGGTGATTTTCTCAGTTCCTATTTCTGATGGCTGGACATTCAGTTTCTTGAGTTACTCTCTTTATTGATGCCATCTTTCACTTTAATTCACTCCCAGAAGTATAATGTATAATCTGTCATCACCTATGACAACAGATCCTTTATAATCTAAATTTGCTGAACACGAAACTCTGTTTTTATCTCATTTCATCAACTATTTCGATAATCTTTTCAGCTCTCTTGACACTTTTCACTTTCTCTATTTCCTTCATATTCCTTCCTGCTTACCTAGATTACATTTTATAATCGTCACTAAAACCATTACCTTTCATATACACTATGCTTTTTTTTACTGCCTCCTTGATATTTTGTACTCTTTTGACAAAATTACTAACCAATTAAATTCATCTTTTTATTTATTCCATGTTTGTACCAATGAAGCTGAATATGTGAATAAAAACACAGCCACTGTGACCGGTCTTATTTTATAGTCGTGATTATGAACATTTAGCAGATTCTTAAGGTTGCTCACAGTCATATCTTAATTCCTTGTGCCATTAACTTGCTTAATTTACTACATGTTCATGTCATATCTATTCCTTTTTCCTTGAAATTCAGATACCTTTCCCATAGACTCATTCTTTTACTAATGACCTTTTATTAATTTTTTTATTAAGTTTTTTTTCTGTGAAAAACTGCAGGTAACTGAGCAAACTTTTCCCCCAACTCTTAGTATTATCTACCCACCTACCATATCATCTCTACCCACCACCTGTTAATTTCTCTAAACCTAATCAGGCGGTTAACTGGCACTGAATCTCGTCTTTCCCCCTATTTTAAAACATTGCTTCAATAGTTTCCCCCTCCTTTCTAACATCAATTTTTATCTGTCTATTAGATCCATTTTAATCATCATACAAATTTGTATGAATTTTCCATCCTTACAAGGGAAAGAAACAAAAAAAAACTCCACAAATTTTTTATTGATTTATCTTTTCCCACCTTCTACCTTCTACCTCCACATTTATTTTTTACATTCCTTTAAAGCAAAATTCCTTTAAATATTATTCTTCATCACTATGTCATTTCAGACTTACTTTTATTTAATTGATTTCTTCTAGAGAGAGAGAGAGAAAGGGAGAGGAAAAGAAAGAGAGAGAGAGAGAGAGAGAGAGAGAGAGAGAGAGAGACATCAAGGTGAGAATAGCATATCTATTGGTTGCCTCCTGCACACCCACTACCAGGGACTAAGCTCCAAATGGGAATTGAGCCAGCAACCTTTCAGCGCACAAGATAATGCCCAACCAACTGAGCCACACCTGCCAGGGCTAATCAGACTTTCACTCCAACTACTTCATCAATATGGTTCTTATCAGGGCCACTGAGGTCCTCCATACTAGTAATCTGATTGCCTGTTTCTCGTCTATTTGTTTGATCTTTCAATCTGCTGTTTACATCCTTGGTGAGATATCATCGTCAAAGTTCTTCTATGATTCCACTTTCCTTTGATTTCCTCCTTACCTCACTGGTCACTCCTTTCAATTCCACTTGCTGATATCTTCTCCTTCATGTTGGAGTGTTCAGGATCTTCTTTTCTTCTCTATCTAAAATCACTCCCTAAGAGATATATCTGATTCATGTGTAGCTTTCAAAACCATCTGCATGCCATCAACTCTCAGATTTATATATCTACTCAGAAGCAATCACCTGAATTTATAAATCCACCAGCTTATTTTACATTTACCTGAGATAGTAGATATCTCATAATTAGCATTTCCCTGGAATGTCAAATAGATATCTCAAAATTGACATGCCCAAACCTGAACTACTGATTTTTCACTCAGTCTAATGCAACTACATTAGTGAAAACTCTATTCTTTCAGTTTTAAAGCTAAAAACCTACACTTCTACCTTTTTCTTATACTCTACATTTAATTCAGACAAAATACTCTTGATTCTATTTTTCAAGTCCCATTAAATATTGAACTGTGCGTAATATTTTTTATTGAAATTAGATTCTTAGGTTGATTATTAAAATAGCTTCCTAACTGGTCTCCCTGCTCTATCTCCTCCCTTTAGCAGCAGTCAGCATAACCTTTTAAAAATGTAAATCAAATAATTCTACTTCTGTCCTCTAACCTTGCTAATAGAGCTCTCTGTCAATCAAAGTAAAAGCCTAAGCCTTTTTAATTGCTTACAAAGCTCTACATGCTTTGCTCTTCCTCATCCTTCCTTCTTTCATCACCTTCTGGGTTTTTATGTTTTGCCCCTTTCAGTGTGACTCAGAAATACAGGCTTCTTTTCTTGTCTCAAATACAACATATTTCCTCCCATTTGAAAGCTTTTGCACTGGCATTTTTTACTGCCTAGAATGCTCTCTCCAACCCATCTCCAAAAATCAATATGGCTTTTTCCCAACCCGCTTTTAAGGTTAGATTCAAATCACAGCAAGTCCCACCAGAACACTGTTTAAAATTTGTACTCTTGTCCCTTATCGGCATTTTAAATCTTTCTCATAATGTGGATTCTGTGAGGAGGGATTGGGTCCGTCTGCTGAAACGTGAGAGGGCTGTGTGTGGGCATTGCCTGCTGTAGGGGACCCACTGGCTCTGGCGGACTGCTACCCACTACTGAAGCTCATCGCGCTCTATCCTTTCTCTATGCAAGGCGAGCATTGCTTCATCCAGTGCTTGACTTGTGTTTTCTTGGTGACTCTGTTGCCAAGATGCAGTGGGCAAAAGTGTTCTATTCTTGGTAGTTGCCATAGTGATCATCTTTCTCCTCCACGTAGATGGAGTCCTCCCCTGGCATAGGGAACAGGTACACATTGTCTACTGGACAGAACAGAACACAAGGTGTGTGATTCATCAGCTAATGACATCAGTTTGGAGGCAGTTAGAATGGAATTTAAGAGTGTAGTTATGCTGTCAGGAAGTTCGGGTTTCGGTTCCAGTTTTGCTATGTACTAATTGTAATGTTACTATGCACCTGGGTGTCCTAGAACAGAGGGATTATGCTTGCAGAACATTTTTTTTTCCTATTTTAAATCTACTTTCTCCAAAGTGTCCTGATCTGGAAGGAAAATTATATGTCCCTCCATCAAAGTAAGCATTTTTCCTTGGCACAAGTGTTTCTTATTCCAGTTTCCTCATTTATAAAATAAACATAAAAATGATGCCTAACTCGTATAGATGTTGCATGCACTGCTTATATAAAGAACACAGTCTGCATGTGTATTTATTTACATATACACACACATGCACACAAAAATACAAAAGTCAAAGAGCTCTGACCAATAATTGTAAGATATTGACAAGTTTTGTCTTTTAAAAATGTTCTTTATTAGCACATTTAATGAAAAAGTTACAGAAATACAGAAATATATGTGCTAAATAACAAAGCTTCATCTAACAAGTTAATTGCTAATAATTCCCATAAAAAGGATGAACATATTATTAATTTATACTGGAAGTTTAATAATACATTTCCCAATGACTACCTACTTGCTTATGGGTAGAGACAAAATGAGAAAAACTATTAAAGTATTTCCAATAATATTGTCAATTAAAATGAGCAAATGTTTTTTCTCTGGTATATAGTATATATAATAGAAAAAATAGTTTGGATAAACAAAAATACATTTAAATATCCATTTTAAGAAATATATTTATTATATAATCCCAGTTTACTTACTTTTTTATTACTTAAAAATTCCTTTCTTATTTGAACTTTTGTGACTTTTTCAATTATCATTTAATTTTTATTTAAAAAAATACAAGATCTTTTTTTACTTATATAATCATTTAAATCACATAATTAGTATGATTATCACCAGACATCAAGAATCACACAAAGAAAAAAAAGTTACCATTCATTCATTAGTGAGGGTTATGAACTAAAAAAAAATGAAAAACATCTAAAGTAGAAGACAATTTATTTTAATAAGCTAAAGTGCAACAGTAAGGCCAAAAGACAAGATATGTGATAAGCAGCTGTGGGACCTAAAGGTCATCACTAAACATGATTCTCATTTACCCTTTTACTTTCAGTGTCAGGATCTTGTTCTGGCAACATAAGCCCTTGAGATTTCTCAAGCCTACCCTCTGTATTGAGCTACCTTGCTAATTCAAAAAGCCTTGGTGATTATACTCTGTTATGATATCAGTGGAAAGGTCAATGAATTCATAAAAATACTTTTTTTTCACTTTTATGACATTCTGAACCTTTTCTCCTTTTATAATTTTCAACAAGAAACGGATCATCTGGGTCATTTTAAATAATAAATGACCATATGCAGTCACGGTTGGTGATGTCACTTTCCCTGTCACACACTGAACACACAGAATGAGGGCATCTGGATTGTTTGATGCATTTTCTTGTTTTTCATAAAAAACAAGAACTTTAATAGGAAAAGAAAAAAAGGTGAGACAGTGCTTTTAATAAGACAAGCTACAATTTAGAAGATGAAAAGGTTAAAAGTTACCTTCAAAATCTTATATTAAGAGCTGACTTAGTGATTGCTAATATCTTTTTTAAATGTTCTTAAATAGTCTTTTCCACTGAAATTTGTCTCTGTGTAAGGTGTTTGAAGGAAAATAGCAGAAGCAAGCTCTAGAATTGTGAGTTAATAAAAGAATGGAAATGTTGAATAAAATAAAACAGAAAATAATAACATGAAATGCCATTTCTCAAATTCAAATCTGTAAGCCATAATAATGCTTATATTTTCCCATCTATTGTAGCCATATATTAACAAGTACGAATATCAACATGTTTCTCATTATGTGACAACAGAAATAAATGTGTGTCACATTGAGTCAAGACAAACTGCTTTTAGGCATGGATCACATGAAACTATAGAACCTCTCTCTCATTTGTGCCAATCTAATCTAATAAAAGAGTAATATGCTAATTTGTGTCACTCTGCTACACCCTAAGCTATGACCATCAGCCAATCAGAACAACTATATGCAAATTAACCCGACCAAGATGGCAGCCATGGAGCTAGAGTGAACAGGAGGTTTGCTTGCCCTGGTGATGGAGAAAACTAAGCTTCCCACCTGCCTAGGCCGGCTGTGGCCTCTGCTCAAGGCAACAAAGTTTCAATTATAAAATAAACCCTAGATACCTGCTTCCAGCCAGACTCACTGGGAGCTGGGTCCCTGGGGGCTGTGCCCAGCCTGCAAATAGCCATCAGCCCCCTCACCCAGGTTGGCCAGGCACCCCAGCGAGACCCCCTCCCTGAAGGGGATGTGGCCAGCCTGAAAATGACCCTCAGCACCTCACCCATGCTGGCCAGGCACCCCAGTGGGACCCCCACCCTGATCTGGGACACCCTTCAGGGCAAATCAGCCAGCCCCCACCCATGCACCAGGCCTCTATCCTATACAATAAAAAGGGTAATATGCACATTGACCCTAACAGCAGAACCACTGGGAATGACTGGTCACTATGACACACACTGACCAACAGGGGGCAGATGCTCAATGCAGAAGCTGCCCCTGGTGGTCAGTGAGCTCCCACAGGGGGGGCTCTGCTCAGCTACAACCCATGTTGATGGCTGCCAGTACAGCGGTGGGAGCTTCTCCTGCCTCCTCAGCAGTGCTAAGGATGTTCGACTGCAGCTTAGGCCTGCTCCCAACTAGCAAGTGGACATCACCTGAGGGCTCCCGGGCTGCCAGAGGGATGTCTTATTGCCAGCTTAGGCCTGATACCCCCGGGGAGTGGGCCTAAACCAGCAAGTGGACATTCCCTGAGGGGTCCCAGACTGAGAGGGCACAGGCTGGGCTGAGGGACCCCCCCAAGTACACAAATTTTTGTGTACTGGGCCTCTAGTATAATAAGAAGAAGTCACTTAAAGAAGGATTGGCTTGAATAGCTTGTAATTTTTTGTGGATTAATTATTTTTAAAGTAGAGTTTGTGAGAATTTTGAGGACTTAGATTGCACTATAATAATAGGTTCCTCATTTCACTCTGTTGATCCAAGAGCAAATTACATTGTATTCTAGCAAGGTTGAATGACATCTAAAAACAAGTTCTGACTAACCATGTTTTATGGCCTATCCTCATAGACTCAAATATTTTTTTTTATTATTGCTTAAAGTATTATAACAAGTGATAGGTAGGTCTCCATTTTTGTTCCCTTGCCCTTCCCCCCTCCTCCCCTACCCCCAGTTTCTTGTGTCCATTGATTATGCTCATATGCATGCATGCAAGTCTTCTTTATATAAATTTTATCATTTATCCAGCAAATGATCACATGCTATAGTTTATTACATTTCATAATATGTTAAGTCCTAACTCTGGACACAGGTTAACACTATTTGAGTGCTCTGATGTCACTCAAGCAGGCTGGTGGGGCCTCCAGAACCTATTAAAATCTATTGAAATCAACCATAGAAGAGCCCACCACACACACTTACCTGACAGGGAAAATAACATGATCAGGAAAGTGGTTTTCCCAGAGTGAGGTTTATCTATTTCCTCAGAATGTGCTGACCCCTGCTACTTCCTAAAATAATTTGTGGTGATGAGGGCACTGTGTGCATGCTCTCTCCTGGCAGAAAAACAAAAAGAAACCAAAACAATCAGACTTGGTCAGTCCCACATATTCAGTTCCCAAAAGCTATGAACACACTCAGTATACACACACACACACATGCCAAAACACAAAGAACCATATGGAGAAATAAAGCAGCACAGGTACAGAGACTTGATTAACATCCCAAAGGAAGTCACAAATAAATAAATTAGAAAGAATGACAAAGGAAACAGATGTAAAATACTATAAGAATTAAAAAAATATATATAAGACATCATGTTCAACTTTTTCATAATAAATTTCAAAGCCATCAAAAAAGAAATTTCTAGAAATCATTATAATTCAAATGCACCTAAACAGATATATAAAATATCTCAGTAGGTTTTTTTAAATAAAAATTTAAAAATAAGCTACAAATTGACAAACAATATTTGTACCACACACACCAAGAAGAGGATTAGTATCTAAAATATATAAAGAATTTCTATAAGTAAAATAAAACAAAAACTAAATTAAATTGTAAAAAAACATCAAAAATGATTAACAGACATGAGGGCATCTTTCAGAAAAGAGGAAACCAGAATTGTTTGTGGTTATAATTCAGTCATTTACATTTGTCATATGTCATATGTATTTATATTTACATTAATAATCAAGGAAATGCAATAACTTATATTAATATCATAATTTAGATTAATAATCAAGGAAATGAAAAACACATTCATAGTGAGAAACTATTTTACATGTAAGTCTGACAAATACAAAAGTTTGACATTACCAAGCATTAGTTAAAGGAGAAACAAAGGAAACACCTCTAAAGGGCTGCTTTTTGCTAGAATTATTTGGAAAAATTACTAGGTTAAATATACACGCACCATTTTCACCTGTAGTTATATAATCTAGAGAAAATCTTGCACAGGTACCCCAAGTATAGGGATAAAAAGAAAACTATGGAAACAATCCAATATACATAAACAGAAGAATGAAAAATTAAATTACAATGCATTAATTAATCCTGTAAAATGATATTCTAGAAATACAGTTTGGAACAGTAGTAAATTAATTTATTATCTGCAACATTAGTTGTTGGATTTCATGATTATAAAAGTGAGGGGAAAAACAAAGCTGTGGAATATATAGGACTATATTGTAGATAATTTAAATATTTTTTTAAAAGTAAGCAAAATAGCCCTGACCGGTTTGGCTCAGTGGATAGAGCGTCAGCCTGCGGACTGAAGGGTCCCAGGTTCGATTCTGGTCAAGGGCATGCACCTTGGTTGTGGGCACATTCCCAGTGGGGGGTGTGCAGGAGGCAGCTGATCGATGTTTCTCTCTCATCAATGTTTCTGGCTCTCTATCCCTCTCTCTTCCTCTCTGTGAAACATCATTAAATTTATTTTTTTAAAAAAAGTAAGCAAAATAAAACAATAGAATATATATAGATACAAACATATGTAGGGAGACTATGAAGAAAATAAAGTTCATAGAAGGTTTTGAAAGTAAGGTTTCCTGTGACAAGATAGAGAATATAATGAGCTCAAAGGGAACTTCCAAGAGAATAATGTTGCTGTTTTTGTCATTATTGTTTTCATTAAAAAAAAGTTTGTAGTGATTTTGAAAGAAACAAACAAACAAAAAAACATTGATGATAGAGAAACATCTATTGGTTTCCTCCTTCATGCACCCCTACCAGGAGCTGAGCCTGCAACCTGGGCATGTGCCCTGGGTGGGAATCTAACTGATAACTCTTCAGTGCATGGTACAATGCCCAGCTAATCGCCAGCTAACAGGCCAGGGCTGTTTCTCTGGTTGTTTTGTTTTTGTTTTGTTTTGTTTTGTTTTGTTTGTTTTAAGCAAGTCAATACAATAGTGTTTTAATATATTTTTACTATACAGCTAAAATATAGTTTTGAAGTACTTTGTATCAAAACTATGAAAAATGATAAATACTTCTTTTTATCTTAGAATTTTTAAAAAGAACAAGTTATTAATTTGTTATAAAGCATATAATATTTCAGTGTAGGTCCACATACATGTACACTAATACTGTTAGACACACATAGGCAAAGTATCTAAGGTTATGTTACTCTGTAGAATATAAAATTAAAAAGTAATAGTTTGTGGATTTGATTGTTATGAGGATGTGTAAATCTTTTTATACTTGAGGGCACTTAAAAATTCTGTTATTTATTATAACTATAATTATGATCATCTTAAAGAACACTGAATATTTTGCTCAGTTTTATAAACATTTGAATTATATTTTGATAATAGAGAATTATGATATTTATTTTCATTTATTACTTCTTTTGGTTATTGTTAAATTGTATTTCAATAATGTGATCTTTGCCAATTTCATTTTATGCAAACATGTTTTTAACAAAGGTTAGGTAGAAAAGAAAGCATAATAATAACAGTATGAGAAAAAATTCATCAATATTTTACTTTTAGAATATAAAATAATTACGTAGAACTTGATATGTTGGAAACTTTTCCTTTGAAACTTTCATCATTTTATTTTTATTAAGTTTATTGGGGTGACACTGGTTAAAAAGATTATACAGGGTTAAGTGTCTACCTCTGCAAGACATGAGCCTGGTATTTCATCCCACCACTCAAAGTCAAATCATTTTACGTGACCATATATTTGATGTTCCTTAATCTTTACTCACCCCCACTGCCCATGGTATTTAAAGGTATCATCTTTTAAAAAATGATCTCCTCCCTTTGTGCATTCTAATAGACAGATATTTAAAAGTTCATCAAGCCTTGCCCTAGCTGGTTAGTCCCCATGGATACAGCATTAGTCTGTGGACTGAAGGATTTGGGGTTTGATTGGGGCCAAGGGCACCTACTCGGGTTGTGGGTTTGATCCCCAGTGGGGAGCACACAGGAGGCAACCAATAAATGATTCTCTCTTATCATTGATGTTTCTATCTATCACTCTCCCTTTCTCTCTGAAATCAATCTATGATAACAAAAGCATAGTAAGCATAATATGCTAATTAGATCGGACAGCCAAACGTCCTTCTGGATGTCCTTCTGGACAAAGCCAAGGCTGCCAGGGCTGAGGGTAGACAGCCAGTTGGCTGCCAGGGCTGAGGGTAGGCAGCCATGGTGGCCGGCAGCAGTGCTGGGGGCAGTGCCATCCCCTGATCGGCCCAGTTGCCTCCTGTCAGTCGGACATCCTTTGAGGGCTCCAGGACTGTCAGAGGGGACAGGCAGGGCTGCAGGATCCTCACCAGTGCATGAATTTTTATGCACCAGCCCTCTAGTAAAAATATATTTTAAGGAAGTTCTTGCTCTGACTGGTTTGGCTCAGTGGATAGAGTGTTGGCCTGCAGACCGAAGAATCCCAGGTTTGATTCCAGTCAAGGGCATGTACCTTGGTTGAGGGCACATCCCCAGTGGGGAGTGTGCAGGAGGCAGCTGATTAATGTTTTTCTCTCATTGATGTTTCTAACTCTCTATCTCTCTCACTTCCTCTCTGTAAAAAATCAATAAAAAATATTTTTAAAAAATAATAAAAGTTCTTCAAATCTTGACTCATATATCCATGAAAAATTTATAAAAGGAACTCATAAGAAATTCTTTCCATTATCTACATTTTCAAATACTTGATTTCTAAGCAAATGATGAGATATAAATTACATATACTACTATAAGACAAAATGATCTTGCATAAAGAGATGATTTTCTATTTTTTAAATTTGATGTGCTTTTTCTGCATTACTTCTAACTAAAAATAGTATGGAAATGAGGCAATAGTATGTAATGAGAGAACATGTACACCAAAAACATTTAATTTCCTCCTGCTCAACTTGTATTTGAAAGGGAGAATATCTTTAATTTCCAATGACATCAAAGGTGTACCTTAAAAAAAATAAATTGAGGAGCAATATAATCATCTATACTAATAAAAAAAGTAATATGCTAATTAGACTGAACATCTTCCAGACGGCCTTCCAGACAAAGCCATGGTGGCAGGGCTGAGGCAGAGGCAGTTACAGGTTATCAGGCAGGCAGAGAGCAGTTAGGAGGATCAGGCCAGCAGGGGAGAGCAGTTAGGGGAATCAGGCCAGCAGGCAGGTGAGCAGTTAGGAGCCAACAGCCCCGAGGGTTCCCCGATTGGAGAGGGTGCAGATCAGGCTGAGGGACTCCACCCCGTGCACAAATTTTTGTGTACCAGGCCCCTAGTTGTGTTATATTAATAAAACTCTCAAAGTTGTTGACATATTCAACATTTTCTTGAATTTATGATGAACACTAAATCTGATATCAGATACTGTACCTATTCATTTTATTTCATCTGCTAAATCTTTAAACACAAAAACCAATAGAGTTACTATTATTATGCAAAAATTTATAACAAATAAATAGAAAATATTAGTACTGGCAGTTTACCTAATGAGATGCTGCATCAGTGTACAAGCTTGGCAAATGACAATAGGAAATTATTCAATAATAATATTTCATGAAAAATTGTAGTGGCCAGACACTAAAATGTCTTTACTCAATTTGAAATTCTAAACCTGAGCCTTTCTGACAAGATAATATAAATACATATGTCAAAATTAGGCACAAATTACGCTCTAACATCTGATATTTTTCAAGTAAAAATTTGGGAGAACAAAATTTGGAATATTGTTTATAATGTGATTCTGAGGCTGCTGTGTAAATTGCTAAGATTTCTTTTGACAAAAACCTCAAAATCAGCCTTTATTTTATATCTTTCTAAGTCTAATTGGGTAGTAAAAGAGAAAAAATAGGCTTGGTTTTGATTCTACAGTAAAATTATGTAGGACTATTATAAAAATACAAAGTAGATTAATCTATGTTACTCCCTTCAAGTTTAAGCTTCAAATCATTATAATTACTTCATTTACATTAGTTTATTTTTCTGTAGCTAAAAGAGAGAATTTTTGCTTACCCTCATCTTGACAATTACGTTTTGAAATGATTTAAAGTCTCTCAGTGATGAAAGGTTGTACTTTTATTTTCCTTAAGAGAGTCTGACTGTCAATAACCTAAATAGTTAAAAAGACTGGGAGTAGCTCTCTTTGATAGTTAAACCAACAACTACAGTAGTTTAATGTAAATTTTCATACCCAACTTTACCTCTATTTTGTTGTTTATTTGCTCATTTTTAAGGACATATGCAGACTCTATTCCTCAAGTGGACAGCTGTTACAAAGGATGGCAACTTACATTTTCCATGTTTAGAAAAATTCAATTATGTATAAATTTTGTCCTTATTTATTTAAAACTATGGCATAACATTATAAACACTACCTTTTAACTTAATGTTTCTTATTTGAAATGCACATTGTACAGCTGTAAAAAAGGAAGAACTCTTACCATTTGCAACAGCATGGAAGGACCTGGAGAGCATTATGCTTAGTGAAATAAGCCAATTAGATAAAGAGTAGCTTATTTCACTTATGTATCACATGATCTTGCTCATATGTGGAATCTAATGAAAAAAATAAACTGATGGGCAAAGTAGATCCAGAGACATAGAAGCATGGAACAGACTATTGAACTTCAGAGGGAAGGCAAGGGAGGGTGGGCGGGTGTGTGGGTGGGAAGAGATCAACCAAAGAACTTGTGTGCATATATGCATAACCCCTGGACACTGACAATAGGGTGGTGAAGGCCTGGGGCGGAGAGTGGGGCAGGCTAGAAGGGGTCAATAGGGGGGAAAAGGGGACATATGTAATACTTTTAACAATAAAGTTTTAAAATAAATAAATTAAATTAAATGCACATTGACTCTAACTCATTCAGTTAGACAACTGCTTAATATTCCAATGTGAGTTTACCATTCTCTATCCACTGTTCCTTCCACAGTAGGTGTTCATATTGTTTTCAAGATTTTTTCCCATTGGTGAAATCATTGCTATAGAGCCTTGATCATATTATTTTCATTTTATTGTATAATTACTTTATTATTTTTTGTTGTTATTTTTGTACAACAACAAATGAGGGATTGCTTTTACTATACTTGTGCTTTAGTTGTAATGGATTTTGCCAATTTTTTGAGTTATTTTCATATCTTAGCAGATTTTTATTAAAACATCTACTCTAATAAAAGAGTAATATTGAAATTAACCATCTCTCCGGGAGGCCTAAGCCACGCCCACCAGCCAAGTGATGCCCACCAATCAATCAGAGCAGCTGTATGCAAATTAACTCAGCCAAGATGGAGGCCGGCCGCCACGGAAGCAGGGTGGGTGGGGCAGGTGGAGGGCCTCGGGGTGGGCGGGGTGGGACGGGCGGGTTTGGCCAGCCTGCAAACTGCCATCAGCCCTTCACCCAGACTGGCCAGACACGCCAGCAGGTGGACATCCCCCGAGAGGTCCCAGACTGTGAGAGGGCACAAGTCGGGCTGAGGGACCCCCCCCTCCCCCCAAGTGCACAAATTATTGTGCACTGGGCTCCTAGTACTTATATATTTATATAATTCTGAAATACTCTATATTTTTATTATTTAAATATTCTCATCCAGAAACATGAAAAGTTTCACCATTTGTCCAGAGGTTCTGTATGTTGATTTAATGATAATACAATATGTACCTTTTGTTAAATTTATATTTTAGCTTCTGCTGCTATTGTTAATAGGATTTTATGTATTTCTTTTCATTTAAACATGGTTACTGCAATTAAGAGAAAACGCAATAACAATTTTAGCAATTAGGTTTTCTTTACCTCACCACAAATAATATGGACCTTGTATCTTTCTTTGTATGATTAATTTTTCTTGGCCTGTCTGCTATGTGGAAAATAGTTTGTCATTTACATTTGTTTAACTTTAAGGATGAACTATTTGTTTATTATGGATCCACTTTCTGAAGAAGCACCTTACACTCTGTCTAACCGCAGCTTCTCCTCTTGTCCTTGTAGCCTAGGACCCACTCATTTTCTTTTTCCAAATAAAGTACAAATTATCTTGGTGCTGGTTTGGAATAGAGTTGAATTCAATGCTTTTTCAATTTTATGTTTCAATTCCAGTTGACATTCAATACTATTTTATATTAGTTTCAGGTGTACAGCATGGAAGTTAGACAATGAGATACTTTACGAAATGATCCTCTGTGATAATTCTAGTACCTGCCTGGTACCGTGTGGTTATTACAATATTATGGGTTATATTCCCTCTGCTGTACTTTATATCCCTGTGACTATTTTGTATCTACCTATTTGTACTTTTTAATCCCTTCACGTGTTTCACCCACTTTCCACCTGCCTCCCAGCTAGCAACCCTCAGTCGGTTCTCTGTATCTAGAAGGGGGACTGCATTTTTTATGTTTTCTTGCAGACAGTTTCACTTTCCTTTTGCCCCACATAAGGGCAAGTGTATAAATATTTGCTTGCACATGAACCCTGATCTAGTCCCAACCCATAAACTCAAATAAAGCCCAGGAAATCCAACCATGCTCTCTTCTTCCTCTTTTACCCTGCATGGAAACTGAGCTCCACGTACAATGCTTGCAGAATTATCTTGCTGTTTACTAAATGAGTAATACACTTTATTTCTGATCCACTGGAACCTCTCTGTCATTTATCCCAGCATCCCTAATTTCCTTGTGGCGGGGAAAGGCTACGCAATCTCCAGGAGAGTGTAAGAGCCCAAATTAAGCAATTTTGTTTTAGTCCAATTGGGCTGCAATAACAAAATATCACAGACCGAGTAGCTTATAAGCAACAGACATTTATTTCTGACAATTCTGGTAGTTGGAAGTGCAAGCTCAGAGTGCCAGTGTGGTTACATTAGGACCCTATTTTGCATTGCGGACTTCTCCTTGTATACTCATGTGGTGGAAGGGGCAAGGGATCTCTCTGAGGCCTCTTTCAGAAATGCACTAATCCAATTTATGGGGATCCCCCTTTCATGACTTGATCACCTTCCAAAGGTCCTTCTAAAATCATCACATTGAACGTTTAATATTTAACATTGATTTTCTAAGGACACAACATTCATATCAAAGCAATGTTCTACCTAAGAAAGTCTTTACTACAATTTTAGGTCAAGCCATAATTTTTCTATTGTGTTCAGCACATGATACAGGATGATATATCTAACAGAACCATAGGATTCAAGAATATAATAAAATGCTAATTAATAATAGTTTAAAACTTTTCACACTATTCTATTGAAGTAGTTTTACTACTTTTTATTCATAGTTTAGACTTTAAGCTTTAAGCACTTATCAAATTAGATTTACTACCAAATATATATATATATAAAATCTAATAAAAGAGTAACATTGAAATTGACAGTTTCTTCAGGATGCCTAAGCCACACCCACCAGCCAATCAGAGAAGCTGTATGCAAATTAACCCAGCCAAGATGGAGGCTGGCAGTCACAGGGCTGAATAAACAGGCAGCTTCCGTTGCACCAGCAGTAAACTGTCGCCAACCGGCTGTACTTCTCCCAGCTCTAGGCAACATTGTCTCAATTATAGAAGCCTCGGAGGTGAAACAAACAGCAACCTTCCATTGCACCAGCGATGGAGGAAACTGCCTGCCTAGAGTCTACTAAGGCAACATTCTTTTAATTGTAGAAGCCACAAGCTGAAGCCAACAGGAGGCTTCGTTACTTGCCTAGGCCTCAGCTTAAAGGAACAGTGTATCAATTGTGGAAGAGAAATAAACCCCAGAATTTTGCTTCCAGCCAGCCTTGCTGGGACATTGGGTCAATGGAAGCTGTGGGCAGCCTGAAAGCCTGAAAACATCCCTCAATCCATTACTCAGGCTGGCCACACTCCAATGGGGCGAGGACCCCACTGGGGGGCTTGGCCAGCCTGAAAACAGCCATCAGCCCCTCACCCAGGCTGGCCAGGTAACCCAGTAGAGACCCAAAACCTGAAGAGGCTGTGAGCAGCCTGAAAATGGCCCTCAGCCTGTCACCCAGGCTGGCCACACCCCAATGGGGTGAAGATCCACACTGGGGGGCTTTGCCAGCCTGCAAACAGCTATCAGCCCCTCACCCAGGCTGACCAGGCATGCCAGCAGGTGGACATCCCCAGAGGGGTCCCAGACTGCGAGAGGGCACAGGCCAGGCTTAGGGACCTCCCAAGTGCACAAATTTTTGTGCACCGGGCCCCCCTACTGTGTGTGTGTGTGTGTGTGTGTGTGTGTGTGTGTGTATGACTCATTTAATACTCAGTAAATAATACAGCAGTATTGGTTATGAGTACAAGTTTACAGATAAATACATCGAGGCACCAGGTATTGCCAGTTAAGGATATACCCAGAATCTCATTCTAGATAGTCTTAAATCACAGCTGGAACTCTACCTGTTTTGGATCAGTGGATAGAGTGTCAACTTGCAGACTGAAGGGTCCCAGGTTCAATTCCACTCCAGGGCGCTTGCCTGGGTTGCAGACTCAATCTCTAGTAATGGGCAGGAGGCAACCAATCAAGGATTCTCATCATTAATATTTCTATCTCTCCCTTTCTCTCTGAAATTAATAACAATATTTTTAAAATTTAAAATAAATAAATAAATAAGATAAATCACAGCTGGAGAAAAATGGATAGAAATCATGTTTGGCATTAAAATATGCTGTATTCTCACCAATTTTTAATAGTCTTATAAATATTAACACACACATGGTAACTAGTGTAATGTACATAGGAAAATAAGATAGAAATATCAAAAGGCAATGTGTGCACTGAAACAAAAATCAAAGAAAGACACTAAACAAAATTTTAAATAAACAAAACAAGCAGCAAAAAGGAAATATTTTGTGAAAACTCAATTGCTCTTATATCTTAATGTGATCTTAGTATCTGTGGAGGGTGTAGTCCAGATGTTTCATTCATTTTGAGGCACTAAATCATATTACCAAATTATAATAAATGCAAAATGGGCTAATTTAAGTGCTTAAAACCAGAAAAGGAATGCTTTCCCTTTTCTTTCTAAGTATCATGATTAAATTTCCTGGAATTACAGAAGGAATATTTATAGATGTCAATAATTTAGCTAACATTTTAATAATCCCTTATTACCCAGAGGTTAAAAAAATAAAATGCTTCTAAAGTATTTTGGAACCCAGTAACTTCAACAAAACTTATTCTGTATTAGCATCCTTTCATCTCTATAAATATAACAATATAGTTTCATTAATCAAAGACAAAACCTTGTCCACACATTTTTTTAAAAAATGTCACATTGTAAGTAGCGTATAGTTTTGGTGATGAATGGAATCATTTCTGTATGAGTACAAATTGAAATGGAAACTGATAGAATATTAAATCATTAGGTTTTAAATATATCTGAGAGATCCATTTACAGCTAATAAAGTTGAAATTCAAATAATTTAAGTTTTATGTTTAATCACAGAGATGGTAATTGTCTAAGTAAGGACTACAAAACTGGTTTCTATACCAGGTTCTAAAATATTTGTCTACTACTGATGGAGCACAGGCTAAGGGTCATGATTTGTGCCCAGAATAAGGCGATAAAGTGATGAGAACATATCCCCCTTTGCACAATACAAAGTTTTTTGGATGACTCCAATAATTGACTGGATGAATGATTATCAGTTGGATTCATCCTATGAAGACAAAATAACAGAATGATCAAATCAAATAAAACCCACAGATCCAGATTCTGTCTCTATTTATTCTTTTCATTAAAGAACTTGCTCCTCTGCTGATTTTGGTTGATGATCTGGTGATACCATTGAAAAATTATATCTATGGAGGAACAAAGTGCAGTTAAATATGATAAATTAACTGCCTCGCCAGCATGGTTTGGTGGTTGAGTGTTGACCTCTGTACTAGGAAGTCAAGTTTCTGTTCCCTGTCAGAGCACATGCCCGGGTTTTGGGTTCAATCACTGGTGGGGGGCCTGTGAGAGGCAACTGATCAATGATTCTCTCTCATCATTGATATTTTTATCTCTCTCCTTCTCTGAAATCAATAAATATAAATATATATTTAAAAATATGATAAATTAGCTGAAGTGGCATTCAACATTGCTCATTATTTCAAAAAAATTTTTCCCTTAACTATTGCCCAAGTAGGTTGAACAAAGTCTCAGAAATCAGATTGTCTGAGTTAATTCTAAGGATAGTAGGTAATCACATTTTAGTTCTCTTGAAAAATTTTAATATTTTAGTTAAGCTCATGTCACTGTGCATATGTAGTTTTTAAAATATATATATTAATTAGAAAAAAAGCTTAGTATTAAACATAGGAAATATAAAAAAAGAGCTAATATTTTGGTAGTGTAGGAAAGACTTTAAAAAAAGATCTTCAGAATAGTCCTCTATATTTGCATTTGGGAACATTTACTATAAATACCAGGTAATTGACAGTTTTTATTTATTCTGATTACCAAGGTAGATTTGACATGAAACTCGTCTTTGTATGAGGAGGTGATGAGATATAGTGGGAAAAATACATAAGGATTCAGACCAACTGAGTATCAGAATGTTTATATTAATTGAATAAATGTGGGGAGAAATCCTGAGAATCCAAGATGGCAGCATAAGGTAAACACCGTAAATGCAGCCGTGAACAACTATTTCAGAATATCCATGAAAAGAAAACACAGACACCACTCACACCCACAGGAAGGCTGGCTGAGTGAAAATTCTACAACTAGAAAGAGTCTGAGACTCAGAGGAGTGGCGGAAGCAAAGTACAGAGGTACGGAGGCGCGCTCATGGGGCTCGGGGAGAGGGCTGGTACCGGAGGACGCGGTTCTTTCTCAAACTGGAGGGTACCACAAGCTCCTGGCAGCTCTGATCTCCAGTTCCAGGCGAGTTTCTGAGGACCCAGATGTACACACCCTGGAGAAGGAGGACTGACTGGCACCAGGAGGAAATCCAAAGCTGGTTTCTCTCAGCGTTGCTTGCAGCAATTACCGCGGGACACAGAGACCCAGTGTCTCTTAGCACAGGGCTGAGAAGCAGCCATAGCTATTTGCTCCGCCCTGCCCTGCAAACTCCCTGAGGCCCCACCCCTCCCAAGCTGCGTCAGAGGCTTTTGCATATAAAAGGCTGAGTAGCCTAAGGCAAAGGCTAATTCAACACCTCCTTAAAGATACAGGAGCCAGCCCCCACCCAGTGGCCAGAGTGGGACCATCCTAAATAAAACTCAGATCCACAAGGAACACACTCGGGGCAGATGCAGTGAGCACAAAAGCCCCACTGAAACAACTCTTGCCCCATAAGGGTGTCTCCAGCACAGAAGTTCTCCCACTGTAGACACAGCTGACTCTCATA